>CAUYSK010047536.1:0-10417 GCA_963575035.1 Avahi laniger | reverse complement strand
CCAGCTACTTGGGAGGCTGAGACAGTAGGATTGCTGGAGCCCAGGAGTTTGAGGTTGCTGTGAGCTAGGCTGATGCCACGGCACTCACCCCAGGCAAGAGAGTGAGACTCTGTCTCAAAAAAAAAAAAAAAAAAAAGAAATGGAGTAGCCTGCAAGGAACAGGGTTAGGAAGAGGGATTGATAGTTTTGTTTTGGATGTGTTAAGTTAAAAATGCCAAATAGACACCCAAGAGGAAATGTCAAACAGGTGGTTGGAGTGGGAGTCTGGAGTTAGGTGAGGAAATCACAGCTGAAGATGTAAATTTGGGAGTTGTCACTGTATAGGACAGGATGAGATAAACAGGGAATAATTAAGAAGTCATCTGAAAATTGAGGTTTTGAAGCATTTCATCAATCGACAAATATGCATTGAATAAAGTATACCAGGAGCTTTCTTTTACATCAGCTCATGTAGGTGGCACAACTCTGCCACATTTTATAGAGACTGAAAATCAGAGATTCAGAGAGATGGTAAGTCCAACACAAGTTCACACACCCCCAGTTGATGCTGGAAGGAGAGAACTCAGGACACTCTGACGAGGAGCACAAGACTATTGTCACCGCATCAGGAAATGCTTAAAAAGAATATTCATGTACACTAGGGCAATTATGGTATTTGACCTGGTCTTTCTTTTCACCTACTCTTTTATGTAGGTTGGGTCATTAATTCTGATTCAATCTGTTGACCCCACATCTGATCCCAGGGTGTGATGATTATTCATTAATATACTAGTCCAGTCATTCTCAAATTTTACAAAAGCATAAAAATCGCTTGGACACATATTAAAAAATGCAAATTCCAGCCTCCCCATCCAGCATGTTGCCCTTGTCTACAAGCATATTTTTTTCCTACAAAAATCTATTCATCCAGTCCAGAATGATGTCACTGCTCAGACATCAAGGTATTTTGGTGACATAATTGCCTAACTATTCAGTAATTTCAATCTGTATCATGATATCTATCAGCCAAAGAAATTCCAACTCATATTTAGGTAAATGGAATCAATATCCAGCTGGTCAAGTCTTTCTTTATTTGTAAAAATCATGGTAATACAATGCTTCCCTTTGGGAATTCACAATCTATTTGAGGATATGTCTCTCAGGACATAAGAAAGGATAAAAAGATACTTCAAAATTACAAAACTAATAAAAGTATAAAAGTTCCATCTGGTTGAACCCATGGCTGGAATCACTCCAAAAAGCAGTGGTAGGGGAGTCCCCATAAGGGACTGCCCCAAACCATCCCAAGATAAGGCTGGTTGGGGATTCCAAAGAAAGAAGCACTAAACACCACAGTGATCAGTCCAAAGCATTTATTAGAGGAACTTACCTACAGAGTGCTGCATCAGTCTTCACTACAGACAGGGAGAGAAAGGGCTTATATTCTTCTATACAACTAAAATGCCAGTCACACTTAAAAATTTACAAATAATTCTATATCATCATCAAATGTAACTAATATTAAATATTATATCCATTCTGTATTCTAATTTTCCCATTGTTCCCAAGATATCTTCTACAGCTTTTTTCTTTGTATCAAGGTTCACTCACTGCATTTGATTACTGTTTCTCTGAAGAGTCCCTTTTAATCTAGAACAGTTCTGCCACTTTTTCTTTTCATTCCACTGGTTTTTTTGAAGAGCTTATGTCTCGCATTGAATAAATCATAAATCAATGGATTTGTCTGTTTCCTGTATATTACCTATAAATTGGAAGGTAGAAATGAAGGCTTGATTAGATTCAAGTTAAACTTTTGTTTCAGAGGTGGTGTTGAAACTTCTTCTTGCAATACATGCCCCCTATTAACATAATCTTCTTGAGTATTTAAAAATCTCCATAATAAAAATTGAGAACAACATAAGGGAAGGGGGTGCATAGAAGTATGGGAGTATAGCTGAAGGGCAGAGGGGTCTCTTTTTGAAGTGATGAAAATGTTCTAAAATTGTGGTGATGGTTGTACATATATATGAATATACCAAAACTATTAAACTGTATACTTTAAATTAGTGAATTGTGTGGTATGTGAATTATATCTCAATAAAAGCGTTTAAAAAAACAAAAATTGAGGAATTCATACCAGAGAACCATTCATATGTCTGCCATAGTGCTGTAAAATACACCTAGACATTCTCTATAAGGTCAGTTTCAACTGAGAGTAAAATGAAGACTGAGGAGCCATTTGGAATATAACCGAGGAGTCAGTGGCCACAGTGTTCAATCCAGGGGAAAATATGTTCACCTAAAAATAAGGTCAATTCCCCACATTGGCAAGTCAACATAGATTTGCCCTTGGGTTAAACCAATATTTAAAAACCAACCAACCAACCAAACAAACAAACCTGATGTTACAGGCTGAGTTGTGTCCACGCAAGATTCATATGTTGGAGTCTTAACCTTCAGTACCTCAGAGTGTGACTGTATTTTGAGACAGAGCCTTTAAAGAGGTAATTAGGGTTAAATGAAGTCATGAGAGTGGGCCTTAATCCAATATAATTGGTGTCCTTATAAGAAGTGGAGATTAGGACACAGATACAGAGGAAAGACCAGGTGAAGATAGAGGGAGAAGACAGCCATCACAAGCCAAGAAGAGAGGCCTCAGAAGAAATAAACCCAGCAGTCACCTTGATCTTGGACTGGTGGCCTCCAAAACTGTGAAAAAATCAACTTCTGTTGTTTAAGCCACCCAATCTGTTGTACTTTGTTATGGCAGCTCCAACAAACTACCACATCTGACTTCCATTGAGGAGCAACATATTTGGTGGTGACCACTTTAAAATTCCCCCAAGGAGAGGAAAAACAATGGTCCAGAACTGGGAGATACAGAGCAGGTGGCATGTCAGGGGATGGCTTGGTATCAGTTACAGGCCAGGACATTATAGCTTCTTGGTGGGGGGAGGGCAGGTGGGCTATACCTTTACCTCTATTCCAAATACAGAGCTGTCTATAACTCTTACTCTAGCATATTGCTCTCCACAAATCAGAGGACCCCTGACCAGATATGCAACTTCTCTTGCTCTTACAAATCATTGAAAATTGCCCAGGTGTTCCTGATCCCACATATCCACTCTCAGAGGAAACCTTAGGGAACTCCTGAAAAGAGATAAATTGTTCATTCCTTAAGTGGCTCTCTCTTGAAAGTTTTTAAGAATAATTACAACAATCTCTTTGTTCCTGGTCTCCTCACAGTGGATAGCCACAGGTCAGAGCTTTAATTGGAAAGAATACAATTGCCAGTGGTTTTAAGTTTAGCACTGTAGTGGCTGCCACAGCCACCTTCTCCATAAATGACCCCTGTAATAGGTTGCACACATCTCAAATCCCAGGGGCACCAGTGGTGCGGCTCCCCAGTAAGAGTTCAAGTATCATCAGTTTTTGTTTTTGCTTATTGCAGAGGCAGCCTGAATGCTGGTGACCTCTTCCTGACATCAAGACATGCTCTGTGACTTACCAGGTCCACTACAAGTATGGTGCATTGTAACTGTTCTTGCCGCCCCCCTCCTCTGGGGAGCAGTATAGACAGTCTCAGTGAGGGGATATAGCATTTTTCAATATTCCCCAAATGGGAATCAGAGTATGTAATTAGTGTATTCAACCTATTGGCTGGGGATATACAAATGTATCCCATGGCCCTAAACATGCAGCTGTGGCTGTCATTCCTATTCAGTCTGAGAGGACTATATATTGTGCTGTGATTACTCTGTCCAATGATCTTGTTGTACCCAAACTTTGGGTAACTACTGGCCCTCTTGCAACTCTATCCACAATCCATATGGCACCATGTTGGGAACTGAACTTGCATCATCTACATAGAAAGCAATGCAACTGGAAGGGATCTGGGGGAGAAGTCTGTTTATATCATCAAAAAATGCCACCTGGACATTCATTCCTAGAAACTTCTTTTTAAGTCTGTGGACTAGGCCACATAAGGGGGAAAAACATTGTGGTTTTAGCTGACAATTCCTAACCAGGCATTTCTTCAGGAATACTACAGATCAGAAAAGAGGGAGAACCATCACATATTTCTCTCCTACTGTGTTTTCATGTAAAGCATTTTCACATGCCTTAAAAGGGAGTCTGCCCCTTTCCCTACTTGGCACCTGCCCGGGTAAAGTGGTTTTGTGCCATATTAGTCGGGGGACTGTTGTGGTTCAGTGAAGAATAAATTTTGAATGTCCTATCCTGGGTTGAGTATTAGCACCACTAGGTACTTTTGAGCCAACTGGCAGCGTAACACATTCCCTTTACCTGTGACAAGTGCTTCCAGAAAGCTCTATCAGGTCAGAATGTGACCTAATGTTAAGGGTAGATTTGTTATCTATTTTTCATAGTGCCACCATCTAAGTATTCACAATTGACAAATTCACAGTTTGTCCATGATATAGTTTGGATATTTGCCCCTCCAAATCTCTTGTCAAAATTCGATCCCCACTGTTAGAGGTGGGGCTAAATGGGAGGTGTTTGGTCATGGAATCAGATCCCTCATGAATGGCTTGGTGCCCTTCCTGCAGTAATGAGTGAGTTCTTGCTCTATTAGTACACATAGAGAGCTGGTTGTTTAAAAGAGCCTGGCACCTCTTTTTCTCTCTGGCTTCCTCTCTCCTTATGTGACATGCTTCCTCTCCCTCCCTCTGCCGTCATGAGTAAAGTCTTCCTGAAGCCCTCACCAGAAGTAGATGTTGGTGCCATGCTTCTTGTACAGTCTGCAGAACCATGAGCCAAAGAACCATGAACCACCTCTTTTCTTTATTAATTACTCAGCCTCAGGTATTTCCTTTGTAGTAACAGGAACAGACTAAGACAATCCCTAACCCCTAGAGGTTTTCATGAATCCTTTGTAGCACTCCTAAAGGTTAACTCCTTGACAGAAGCTGTCTTCCAACACAGGATAGTACTCAATAACATCCACCATCTCTTGACCCTTGCTACAGGACTTAGAAGCTGAATGACCAGGGTTGGGGTTTATGATCAGAGTTTACCTGTGGAATATTTTCTTTGGGGGTTTAGGAGGTAAGTGGGTAGATGTCCAGCTCCTAGCACCTTTACAATCATGTCTGACCACATGAAGTATCTCCTGGGTTTGAATTCTGATTTTTAAAAATAAATTGGAAGTTCTATCACACTGTTTACAGATACCCCTTTTCTACATTGTGGATTTCCTGCTGGAGCAGAAGCCATGTGTTGTATAACAGAAACCTTTTCCACACTTTCTTTAGGAGTATTTTTCCGAAACACGTGCAAAAGAATGGAAGCTCCTGATGATTTCTTGACCTCCAAAAATCAAAGGCACTCTCACCCACGTGGATTTTCTGATGTCAAACAAAAATGAACTATAACCAAAGGCTTTCCCACCCACAAATGAGTAGGCTTTCTTGTAAGTGTAAACTCTCTGGTGGATGATGTTTGCTACAACTGAATGTTTTTCACACATCTCAAGAATAAGTTCTTTTCCCAGTGTGGAGTCACTGAGGTAAAATAACGTCACTTGTGACTGAAGGTTTTTCTACATTCGGTTCTTTCCAAGCTCTTCCCAATGAGGCAGAGGACTTGGAAAGAGGCTCTACTGCATTGCTAGTATGGAGGCTGAGCAAAAAAGAAAGCTAAATAAAAACTAGGGCCCTGAGTGGAAGATTTTCAACCAGCTTAGCAAAATTTTAAGCTGCCTCTTCACTGCTGAAGTGCAGATTATGTAAATTTTTCCAACTACACTTCTAGCTTCCTGTCTAAAGGGATAATTTTAACAGCACCCAATTAGACTGTAAAGGGATTCAAGGAAAATCTATTTTCCCTATTTGGGGGTAAATATGGGGACTGGAAAGCCCTCATCATTCACTAATGAAGAAAAAACAAATGTACTGTCAGGTCAAGGAGAAGCCTCTGCAACTTGAGGAAGTAAAAGAACATATGAAAAAATATATTCGAGAAAAAATGAAATCACAGAGAAACAAAAGAAACTGCCCTTGATAATCCTGAAAGAGAAAAAATTGAAGGGAAACCAAAAGGTAAACCATTATACAGTCTGCCCTCCATGTCCCTGGGTTCCACATCTGCAGATTCCAACGATACAAAGGGCCGACCGTAAGGGACTTGAATATCCAAGGATTTTGATATCTGCAGGGGGGTCCTGGAGCGATCCCCTGTGGATACTGAGAAGTGAATGTATATAAAAAGGAGCTCTAATTACATATACAGAAAAGAGGAAAAGAATTTTACAGAATACTAAGTGCAACTTTGTGCCAGTGTTTGACAGAGTTGTAATCATGATGATTTCCAGATAAATATTAGCCAAATTTACAGAGGCAGAAAATCTGAAGAACCACTGAAAAAATTGAAAGAATAAAAATATAAGACCCACCCACCCCAACACCAGAGGGGGGAAAAAAGACCAGGATGAGTTATTTCTGACTAGGCTTCAAGAAATAATTCCTATATTATGCAAACTCTTCCAGAGTAATAAAAGAGAAGAAAAATCTTCCAAATTCATTTTGCACAGCCAGCAAAACATTAGCAAATTGAATCTACTTCTGAACTTAAAAAAAAAAATCACCATGAACAAATAGATCTATTCCAGGACTACAAGGAAGTATCAATTATTAGGAAACTTTTGAACAAAATGAATTACAAAAATAAAGAAATCTTAGAATTAAATAAAAGAATAAAACATTACCAACGGGTTTTAAAAAAACTTGACAGAATTTAGCAACCATTCCTAATAGAAACTCTAAGTATAATAATAATTGCTATAGCATGTACTATATGCCAACTAAGCATGTCACACATATTAACTAATTTAATACTCACAACCCTATGACGTAGCTGCATTTCATAGATGGAGGAACTAAGATACAAGGAAGTTATTTGATTTGCACAGTGTCACACACCTAACCAAGATTTGAACCTAGGGTGCCGGGCACAAAATCTGTGCTCTTAACTACTACACTACACTGCTTCTTCTAAAATTAGGAATAGAAGGAAACTTCCTAAATGCAACAGAATATTTATCAGAACCCCAAAACAAAGATTCAATAGTAAAATACTAAAAACATACCCTCCTGAGAGTTAGGAACAAGACATAGAAGGCCTATTATCCACTACACAACATTTTTGAAGTTCTTGCTAATGCACAACAGAAGTAGCATAGACTGAAAATTAAAAGACAAATGAATCGTTTATTATATGCCTAGAAAAGCTAGAAAGTGAAACTAAAAACTACTAAGTTAGCAACATAACAGGACATATATAAAAATTTTTTAAATTAAATCTTGTAACTAGGTATAACCAATAGAAATGGCTTTCAAATGTAGCCAATTTTCCTCCATCCAAGAGCCTGAAGCTTTTTCAGGATATCAGCGCATTCACCTCCACTGAGCACCTACACCAGACTGGGGGTAGTACGCTCATACAGTTATAAATAGTGCTGGTTCCCACCCTTTAGAGGCTTAGCATGGTAGATGAGCAGACAAGAACCATGAAGGTAAAACTACAGCATCCAACAACCAGGGCAGTTCTACTGAAGATGTGCATAACCAGAAATGTTCAACTCAGGGTGGAGAGACGGACCCATGGGCTCATATATGGTCAGGATCTTCCCTGGGATCTGGGAGTTCCCAAGGTAAAACAATGAAAAAGAAAAAGTCCTACCTGTACATCTTCTAAAGAAAAATGGAAACAAACACCAAAAATATAGTTGAAAAAAAACTTAAATTAAAATGTATATTCAAAAATGGCAATTTTTTAGTTGTGTCCTAGAGTCAGTAATATTTTTTAGGACCACAATAAACATTCTTTCTAACCATGTCTGAGATGTCTCTCCCAGAATCACATCTAATTCTTACTTTTTTAAGCCTCAACTCTTCCCCTTCTTCTACAATGAAACATATATCAAAACTCATGATTACGTCTGACATTGCCCTTCTAGCCTCCTCTTCCACCTTTGTCACATGGCTGATCCTGTCAGCCTGTTAAGAGGAACTCTGGGGGATGGAAAGAGAAGGAAGTGGACACCAGAGCAAAGGTCCCCCAGCACTGGGGCCCAAGTGCAAGGGTGAAAGGGAAAAGCTGTTGAGGCTCATGACTGATGTATGACTGTAGGAAAGGAAATCCTCTCAGATTTCCTGTTTCTTATGTCTTTGGGGAAGAAAGAGGGCCCAGAAGACATTTACGGTAATTAAGGGTACAAGTCTCATCTTTAAATTAAGATAGTAGCTGTAGGTAGATAGAACTAGTTAATGAGGAAAACAGATTAGTGTGAATCTATTATCTTTCCACAAATTTTATCACTGTGAATTCCAATCACTGAGGAAGGCTTCTGGCTGGATTTCCAATAATCTGTACCAGCGGTCCCCAACCTTTCTGGCACCAGGGACAAATTTCATGGAAGACAATTTTTCCCCACCATGGTTGGGGGTTGTTGTGGGGGGGGAAATGGTCACAGTGCAGAGCTCAGGTGGTGATGCGCAGCCTGTTTCCTAACAGGCCATGGACTGGCATCGGGCTGTGGCCCAGGGGTTGAGGACTGCAGATCCATACCACAGCTATGAAAGTCAAATCTTCTTTGCACTAAATTAAGACTCTGTTATTCATCTGTTAATTTAGGAAGGAGGGTGCAATCAGAAAGTTCAGAATTAGAGTCAGCATGCAAGGCAACGCACATATCAGTGAGATATGACTGCCCAACCTAGTAACTAAAAACAAATACATTCATTCACATACACAGAGATACACACAAACCCATTAACTTTTTGAGGCTGAAGTAACACTAGTAATATTTCCCAGAATACATGTAGAAGATATCAATAAGGTCCTTGTATGTGATATTCTATAATGAGATGCACGTCCATCTTTAGAAGCATATACTCTGGTTGGGGAGGGGCTGGAGATCATACGTACTTTAAGAGTAATTCAATTTGAGAGCTGAGATTTAAAAAATTATTTATTTAACTGGTATGTACAAAGTATTATCTATATGCTGAAAGAATACATATCTGACCTCAAAGAGCCTACAATAAATTGGTATGAAAGTATACAGACACATGTAATTTACAAGGCAATTAAACAACAGTTGGACATTGGAGCACTAGCTAATTCAAAAAATTGAAGTCAAATCAATAGAAGTTTAGGAAGAATAAAGCAGCATTTGAAGTTGTTGTTTCAAAGATAAGATGAAGGTTGTGAGCAACACAGATTAGCAAACAGGATAAAAAAAGTTTTTCTAGCTAGGTAACATAAATGATGAGAGGCTATAAACTTTAAAGAATAGATGGGGAGGGCTGTAGCCAAGAGGCAGGAAAGAATGAATCAGTCTCATAGAATGACTTTATGCAAACAAAATGGAGAAATTAAGGTATAATAGAAAAGATAATGTATCTGTCCTTGAGAAGCACACATTCTGATTATACATAACTAAGAATATGTTATGTATCTTAGAATACATAACTAAGAAATGAGATAGATTACAGTTAAAATTAAAAAATAAAAGGAAACCTATGAGTAAATGAAATGTGTAGTCCTTACTTTCCTAATAGCGGGTAAGGATCACACTAAGTTACTCCCACTCTCCCACGTTAGTGACCCAAAGGAAATCAGGCAGGCAATGGTCCACACTGATAGTGACTCCCAGAGGAAACCACGGTGTGAGCATCTTCTTATAAAGAAAACTTAACTCAAAGGACTTCACTCTCTGTCTCAGAGAACCATGCTTTAAGAAACTGACCGAGCCAGACCTGAGGGCTTCTCTCCAGTGTGAGTTCGCTGGTGGTGATTAAAAGTGGAGCGCTGACTAAAGGCTTTCCCACACTCGCTACATTCATAGGGTTTCTCTCCAGTGTGAACTCTCTGGTGCACAATAAGCTGTGAGCTGTCACTAAAGGCTTTCCCACAATCGTTGCATTTATAGGGTTTTTCCCCAGTATGTGTTCTCTGATGTACCATAAGGCTGGAGCTATAACCGAAGACCTTTCCACACTCATTACATTCATACGGTTTCTCACCAGTGTGAATTCTCTGATGTATAATAAGGTGTGAGTTTTGATTAAAGGACTTTCCGCATTCATTGCACTTATAGGGCTTTTCACCCGTGTGAAGTCTCTGGTGCCGAATAAGACATTTACTCAGACTGAATGCCTTACCACACTCATTACATTCAAAAGGTTTTTCTCCAGTATGAATTCGCTCATGATCAACCAGTTGAGAATTCTGATTGAAGGCTTTCCCACATTCGCTACATTTGTATGGCTTTTCCCCAGTGTGGAGGCTCTGATGTCGAATAAGACATTTGCTCCGACTGAAGGCCTTGCCACATTCATTACACTCATAAGGCTTCTCCCCAGTGTGGATTCTCTGATGGTCTAGGAGATTTCTATTGGAACAGAAAGCTCTCCCA
>CAUYSK010047533.1:0-40254 GCA_963575035.1 Avahi laniger | reverse complement strand
TGATCTTTCAGCTTATTTACTTTTTATTTTCTGTCTGTATTCCCCCACACCACTTTTTGATAGTTGCAAATTTTCAGAGAATATGGCATTATATACAATTTAACTTCCTTTTAATCAGCATTTAATTTTAGGTATATTTATTATTTGCTATAAATCCTTATGCTCATTTTTCTTCAGGCATTTTAGTTGTGTGAAGTTTGTTTACAGGGAAGGGATCATTCAAAACAAAATTTCCTGTTCACAATAGTTTGTAGCTTATATACATGAAAGTAAAGTTGGTTGTATATAAAATCTTTGGCTCATGTTTACTTTCATAAATATGTTTTTCTATCTTTATTGGTATGTTAAGTTGAGATAATCTAGTAACGATCTTTTTTTTTTCTCTCTCTATCTCTCTTTAAGTCGCTTAGACTTTCTGCCTGTTACGAAAAAAGTCTCTTGTTAAAGTCTAATGGTTTTACCAGTGTATGTTGTTTTTGCTCTTCTAGGTCAATTTTCCTTTCAATATGTTTTTTCAAATCTTCTTTTATTTTAGTAAAAAAAAAGTTTCTTAAATCATAGTTTATACTGTTTATTATATTTCATTGCTTTTATTTTATTTTTTCTTTCTAAATATCTATTAAATATTTTATATGTATATTTATTTATTTATTCATGTTTTAATTTCAGAATATTGCAGGGGTACAAATACTTTGGTTACATATATTGCCTTTGCACTGCCCAAGTCAGAGCTACGAGCATGCCTACCCCAGACAGTGTGCACCGTACCCATTAGGTGTAAATTTACCCAACACTTCCATGCCCTCCCACCTACCTGACATCTGATGAATGTTACTTCCATATGTGGACGTAAATATTGATCATTAATACCAATTTAATGGTGAGTACATGTGTTGCATGTTTTTCCATTCTTGTGATACTTCACTTCAAAGAATGGGGTCCAGCTCCACCCAGGATAATACAAGAGATATTAACTCACCATTGTTTTTATGGTTGAATAGTACTCCATGATATACATATACCACACTTTATTAATCCACTCATGTATCTATGGACACTTTAAGTTGTTTCCCCAACTTTTCAATTGTGTAAATTGAAAAATTTTTTCAATTCTTTTTCTTTGGATAAATATCCAATACTGGGATTGCTGTATCAAATTGTAGTTCTACTTTTAGTTCTCTGAGGGATCTCCATAATACTTTCCATAGAGATTGTACTAATTTGCAATCTCACCAGCAGTGTATGAGTGTTCCTATCTCTCTGCATCCATGTCAACATTTGTTGTATGGAAACATTTTGATAAAGCCATTCTCACTGAAGTTAAGTGATATTTTTTTATGGTTCTGATTTGCATTTTCCTGATGATTAGAGATGTTGAGTATTTTTTTATGTTTCTTGGCCATTAGTCTGTCTTCTTTAGAAAAGTTTCTGTTCATGTCCTTTGCCCATTTATTGATGGGATTGTTTAATTTTTTCTTGTTGATTTTCCAAAGTTTTGTATAGGATCTAGTTATCACCCCTTTATTGGATGTGTAGCATGAAAATATTTTCTCCCATTCTGTAGGCTGTCTGTTTGCTCTAATGATTGTTCCTTTGGCTGTGTAGAAGCTTTTTAATTTGATCAGGTCTTATTTATTTATTTATTTATTTATTTATTTATTTTGCTGCTGCGATTTGTTTTTGAGTCTTCTTCATAAATTCTTTGCCTAGGCCTCGTCTATAAGAATTTTTTCAATGTTTTATTGTAGAATTCTTGTGGTTTCCTGTTTTGGTTTTAAGTCTGTTATCCACCATGAGTTGATTTTTGTGAGAGGTTAAAGGTGAAGATCCTGATTCAGCCTTCTAAACGTGACTATCCAATTTTCCAGCATCATTTATTGAATAGGCATTCTTTTCCCCATGTATGTTTTTGTCTGCTTTGTCAAACATCTGATGGCAATATGAGGATGGTTTTATGTCTGCGTTCTCAGTCCTGTTCCATTGGTCTATGTCTCTGTTCTTGTGTCTGTGCCATGATGTTTTGGTTACTTCTGCCTCATAGTATAGCTTGAAATCTGGTTGATTGATGACTTCCAATTTGTTCTTTTTGCTTAAGATTGCTTTGGCTATACAGGTTCTTCTCTTGTTTTAATATGAATGATAGACTTATTTCTTTTAGATGTGTGAGAAATGATATTATTTTAACAGGGATTGCAATGAATCTGTAGATCACTTCAGGTAGTATAGACATTTTCACAGTATTGATTCTGCTGATCCATGAGCATGGTATGGTTTTCCATCTATTTATATCCTCTGTTATTTTAGCAGTGTTCCATACTTCTCCCTATATAGGTCTCAAAACCTCCTTATTTAAATGTATTTCTAAATATTTACTTTTACTTGATGCTATTGTAAAAGGTATCGATTCCCAGCTTGACTGTTAATTGATGTATATGAAAGTGACTTATTTGTGTGCATTGATTTTATATTCTGAGATTTTGCTGAAATCATTTATCAATTCCAGAAGGAGTCTCTTTGTTGAATCTTTGAGGTTTTCTAGATATAATATCATATCATCAACAAAGAGTGACAGTTTGATCTCCTCCACCCCCATTTGCATACCCTTGATTCCTTTCTCTTGTATGATTCTTCTGGCAAGTACTTCTATCACTATGTTGAATAGAAGTGGAGATAATGGGTAACTTTTTCTGGTTCCAGTTCTAAGTGAGAATGTTTCAATTTTTCCCTGTTCAGTATGGATGTTGGCTGTGGGTTTGTCATATATGGCTTTAATAATTTTGAGTTATGACCCATCTATGCCTATTTTGTTAAGCATTCTTATCATAAAATGCTTTTTATGCATCTATTGAGAGGATCATATGGTCTTTGTTCTTACTTTTATTTATACAGTGAATTACATTTATAGATTTACACATGTTGAACCATACCTGCATCTTTGGGATGAAGCCCACCTGGTTATGCTGAATTATTTTTTTCATGCACAGTTGAATTTGGTTTGCTTAGATTTTATCGAGAATTTTTGTATTGATATTCATAACAGATATTGGTCTGTAGTTTTCTTTTTTGTTGTGTCCTTTTCTAGCCTTTGTATCTAGGTGATATTGGCTTCATAGAATGAATTAAAGAGGATTCCATCCTTCTTAATATTGTGTAATAATTTATATAGTATAGATATCAATTCTTCTTTGTAGGTCTGGTAAAATTCAAGTGTGAACCTGTTTGGTCTGGGACTTTCTTTTATTGGAAGATTTTTATTGCTGTTTCAATTTCAGTGCTTGATATTGGTGTTTTCAGAAATTTTATTCTTTCTGATTCAGCCTAGAGAGGTTGTGTGTTTCTAAGAATTTGTACATTCCCTCCACATTTTCAAGTTTTGGGGTGTAGAGATTTTTATATTATTCAAAGGTGATATTCTATATTTCTATGACATGAATTGTGACCTCTCCTTTTTAATTTCTAATTGAGCTTATTAAAGTCCTTTCCTTTTTGCTTTTGGTCAGTCTAGCAAAAAACCTTTTGATTTTGGTTATCTTTTCAAAGAACCAACTTTTTGTTTGATCTTCTGTATAGGTATTTTGTTCTCCATTTCATTTCATTCTGTTCTGATCTTGGTTATTTCTTTTCTTCTGCTGTGTAGAGGATTGGTTTGCTCTTCTTTTTCTAGTTCCTTTGATGATTCATTAGTTTGTTGATTTGTGACTTTTCTGGACATTCAAGTCTGAGTTTTCTTCTCAGGACTGCTTTTGCTGTATCCCACAGATTTTGATAACGTGTGTCCCCATTATCATTTTGTTCAAAGAATCTTATGATTTTCATCTGAATCTCCTTGACCCAACAATCATTCAGCAATAGGTTGTTTAATTTCCATGACTTTGTGTAGACATGACTGTTTCTGTTGGAATTGATTTCTAATTTTATTACATTGTGGTCTGAGAAGATACATGGCATAATTTCTAAATTTTTAAAATTTGTTGAAATATGTTTTGTGGCCTAGGATGTGATCAATTTTAGAGAAGGTTCTATGAACAAACAAGAGGAACATATATTCAGTGTTATTTGAGTGGAGTATTCTGTAGATGTCTGTTAGGCCCATTTGTTCTAGAGATATGTTTAAGTGCATTGTATCTTTGCTTATTTTCTGTTTGAGGGATCTTTCTAGTTCTGTCAGTGGGGTTTTGAAATCTCCAGGTATTATGGCATTGCTATTTATCATTTTGTTTAGATCAAGCAGGATTTGCTTTATGTATCTGGACACTACTGTGTTGGGTACATAAATATTTAGGATTGTTAATTTCTTCTTTTTGAATTTTTCCCTCCACCACTAAAATATGACCATCTTTGCCTTTCCTAACTTTTTTACTTTAAAACTTATGCTACCTGATATAAGAATGGTCACACCATCTTTCTTTTGGTTGCCCTTAGCCTGAAAAATTGTTTTTCATCCCTTCACTTTGAGTCTGAATGAGTCTTCATGGGTATGATGCATTTCCTGGAGACAGCAGATGCTCTGTTTTTTTTTTTTTTTTTTTTTTTTATTCAGCCAGCCTATGTATCTTCAATGTGCAATTGAAGCCATTCACAATTATTGAGAGAATTGATATTTGGTGTGGATTTTTTTTCATCCTTTTGAGTGGACTCTTATTGTTTTGTTTCACCTCTTGAGCCATTATGGGTTCTGGAATTTAACTTTTTGGTGATTTTTACACTGGTATGTGTCCATTACACTTGTCAGTGTATAATGCAGGTCTGAGTTCTTCCTGCAGGGCAGGTCTGGTCTTTGCAAATTCCATCAGCAATTGCTTGTCTGGAAAAGTCTTCATTTCTCCCTCATATAAGAAGCTAAGTTTTGCAGGTTAAAGGATTATAGGCTGGCCATTATTCTGTTTCAAAAGACTGAGGATGGGTCCTGAGGCCCTTTTGAGTTGTAAGGTTTCAGTTGAGAAGTCTGTAGTTAGTCTGATAGGTTTTTCTTTGTAGGTTACCTGTTGTTTTGGCCTTACTGCTCAAAGGAATGCTTCTTTCTTGTTTACTTTGGCCAGCCTAATAACTATGTAATATGCTGATTGTCTTTTCACATTGAATCTCCCACGAGTTCTGTGTGCTTTTGTACCTGGATATCTAGATTTCTGGGTAGGCCAGATAAATTATCCTCATTTATTCTTTTGAATAGATTTTCCAGCCCTTGTGTATTTTCTTGTTCACACTCCGGTATGCCTATGATTTTTATGTTTGGCCTCTTTACATAATCCTGCATTTCTTGTATGCTTTGTTTATGCCTCTTGTTTCTTTGTTCTTTCTCTTCAACTGGTTTGTTTAGCTCATAGGTGTTATCTTCAAGCTCTGAAATTCTCTCTTCTGCATAATCCAACCTATTAAGACTTTCCACTGTATTTTGTAATTTCTTAAATGCATCTTTCATTTCCAGAACTTGTTTGGTTTTTTCCTAATACTTTGATTTCTTTAGAGAATTTTTCATTCATTTTCTCCATTGTTTTTGTGGCTTCTTTGTGTTGGGTTTCTATTTTCTCTTGAATTTCATTGAGCTTTCTTACAATCCAAAATTCTTCATCTTTCACTTTAACTACTTCATTTAAGTTGGTATTCATTGCTGAGAAGCTAATAATTTCTTTTGGGGGTGATTTTTCACTTTGACTTTTCATGTTCTGAATTCTTTCACTGATTCTTTCTCATCTGGCTTCTTGGTCAAGAGCTGGGGATGCTAGGGCTGGTTTACGATCTTGTCTCCAAATCCCCAAGGGTTGTTCCTTGACAATGCTGTGGAGAGGAGCACTGGTCCTGAATTGCCTTGGGGGTGTTTTAGCAAATTTGATGAACCTCTTGGGTTACCTCTGACCTGTTGTTTTCACGTCTTCCCAATGGGGTATAGTGAGTTTGGTCCACCAGCTTCAGTTCCAAGCTGGTGGATTGTACTTGTGGTTAGGAATCCACCACTCCCTAGTACCTTGAGATGGAAGGCACTATTTTAGCTATGGAGTTTTTCCCACTATTGTTGATTGTACTTTGTGTAAAGGAGTTAGTTGCTGAGGAAATCTATTGTGTCCATGGTAGGCTCTTGTCCCCCAGGTGGGGTATACAAATGACTTCAGCTTTCGGAAAGACCTTGCTGCTCCCAGGGGTTGCTTGGACCCTGTTTTCCACTAAGGTAGAGGGAGGAGCAAGATGGATTGTAGCTGGGGTGCAAGAGAGCTTGATTGTGGGCTTCTATGAAGTCAGAGATTGCTTATCTGGCTGCTAGGTGGAGCCACTGACATGGAGTCCAGTGCTGTCTCTCCAAGCTTGGAGCACTGTTCCTGAACAGGGGGGCTTACTGGTGTGATTGCTGCGACCTCTCGCCAGGTTTTTCCATCCCTGCCCACAAAACTGGGAACTTTCCCTCCAATCTATCCAGTTGTTTTTTTTCTCTGTCCAAGATAGGTTCTTGAGCCTCTCCATGGTTCATGTGTCTGGCCCGCTGGCATGCAGCTCTGCGTGTTGCTGGCAGATAGGGGGATCCCCAATTGTGCACCGCTTTTCTGCCATTAGACTCCAAGAAGAAGAGGTGGACCTCTCTATCCTTAATACTCCCCTATGGGGGGACGCTCCCACCAAGGGAATAATGGTAGCTCTAGGAACTCTTGGTTCAAGCTGAACTCCTTATTAAAATGAGTGGGATGAGGACAGCTGCTCCGATTCAGTCTGGTGCACCTGAGGCTTTTGGTTGCCATGGGAACCAGTACTTATGCAAATGAGTCACAGTGGCTCAGCAAACTCCAATATGGTGATTCTGGGGGCAGGGGAGAGGCGGATGGAGCTCACCTGCAAAACACTGCTCTGTACTCCTCCACACCCGTCTGATGGGCACAAGCTCTGACTTGTCACTCGACCGTGGAACTAGGATCTCTCCTCCATACCTCCCTGTCCTGAGTTTCACAATCTTATGTTGCCCTGCCAAATGGGGGATGGAAATGTGCCCTGGCACTGAAAGCAGGTCATTCAGCAGAGAGATCTGTAACAGCTGCTATGGTTTGGGGAAGGGGCTATGGACTTCCTGCATCACTCTTCCCCACTCTCCTCTCCAAGCTGCCACCATGGTTGCCCGACCACCCTTCTCTCCAAGTGGCAGCAGTGGTTATTCTGACTGAGGCAGGCTTGTCTGGGAATGTGCTCTGGGAGTGCATTAGCATTGCTCAAGGCAGATTCAGCTGGGAGTGCACTCTCAATGTGGGGAGCCAAGTCACTCAGCACAAGGCACTTAGGCGGTTGCTATGGGGTGGGTGCGGCCACATGGCTACAAGTGGCTGTAGCCAAGTTTACTTCCTGGGATGTCAGGAGTGGAGGAGGTGCAGAGGTAGAGGCATCCAGATGCAGGGATGCTGATTCTCTGTTCTCTTGTGTCACTTGCCCATGAAATGGGAGCACTGTGTTCCATTGCTGGCCTGAGGCACCCAGGTGGGAGAAGGGAAAAAAAAACTTACACTTTCCCTGGGCTCCTGAACTCCTTGTAATCAGTTCCCACTGATTACTCCTATATTTCTCTCTTTCAGCTGCTCAGTTCTTCCTGATGGTATTCCTGGACTCCATTGGTGTCTAACCCCAGGGTCAACTTCTGAAGAGTAATCACTCTCCACTCTCCTCAGTCCAATCCTCATCTCTTCTGCCAGGATGGTCCAGCAAACTTTCTCTCTCGTTGAAATTGTCCTCTTTATCCTCCATCTATTGTTTTCTTTTTGATTAAAATGATTTCCTTTTCTCTATTTTCTACTTCTTTTAACAGGAAGAGTAAAACTTCTAATTATTTTCTATTTCTGATAATTACTTTTCTTTTCTTTTTATTATTTCCTAAATTATGTAATATCTCTTTCACAATTCTGTCTTCTCTAATCACATCATATCTGAATTTTTCTAATTCCAAAGTTTGTTGTTCTTTCATTATTCTATAATTTTATTAATTTATTTTACATTGTTTTGAAATATTAAATCAGTCATTTCCTTTTTTGTTTGATAGACAGTAGCTTCTTTCTGGTAGGTACGGTATTCTGTACTTTATTCTGTATAATATGTTCACATAGTCTTTACTACAAAATCTTTTCTGCTACTTATGTGCAAATGAAATTCGTCCTCCTATACTCTTTTTTTATTTCAATAGATTTAGGGGTTACAAGTGTTTTTGTTACATGGTTGAATTGTATAGTGGTGAAGTCATGGCCTTAGTGTATCTATCACCCAAATAACGTACATTGTACCTCATAGAAAATTTTTGATCCCTCGCCATTCTCCACTCTCCCTCCTTCTAAGTCTTCAAAGTCCATTATAATACTCTGTATGATCATATATACCCATCGTTTAACTCCCACTTATAAGTGAATATATGCCGTATTTGTTTTTCCATTTCTGAAATACTTCACATAGGACAATGTCCTCCTGTTCTATCCAAGATGCTGCAAAAGACATTATTTCATTCTTTTTATGGTCGAGAAGTATTCCATGGTGTGTGCGTGTGTGTGTGCGTGTGTCGTGTGTGTGTGTGTGTGTGTGTGTGTATCACATTTTCTTTATCCACTCATCAGTTGATGGGTACTTGAGTTGATTCCGTATATTTGCAGTTGTGAATTGTGCTGCAATAAACATATGAGTGTATGTATCTTTTTTGACATAATGTCTTTGTTTCCTTTGAGTAGGTAGCCAGTTGTGGGATTGCTGGATCAAATGGTAGGTCTACTTTTAGTTCTTTGAATAATCTCCATGTTGCTTTCCATAGAGGTTGTATTAATTTACATCCCCACCAAAAGTGTATAAGTGTTTCTTTTTCATTATATGCATGCTAACATCTATTGGTTTTTACATTTTAGTAATGGCCATTCTGATAGGAATAAGGTGCTATTTCATTGTGGTTTTAATTTGCATTTCCATGATGATTAGTGATGTTGAGCATTATTTCATATGTTTGTTGGCCATTTGTAGCTCTTCTTTTGAGAAATATCTATTCATATCTTTTGCCTATTTTTTAATGGGGTTCATTGTTTTTTTCTTTCTAATTTGATGATTTTCTTGTTGATTTTGGATATTAGCTCTTTGTCAAATGTGTAGATTGTGAATATTTTCTCCCATTCTGTAGGTAGTCCATGTACTTTGTTGATTATTTCTTTTGCTGGGCAGAAGCTTTTTAGTTTAATTAAGTCCCATTTATTTATTTTTGGCTTTGTTGTATTAACTTTTGGGACCATAGTTATAAATTCTTTGCCTAGGCCAATGTGCAGAGGCCTTTTTGCTAAATTTTCTTCTAGCATTTTTATGTTTTTTAATCTATCTTGAGTTAATTTTTCTGTATGGTGAGATTCGGTATCATCCTTTTGCATGTGGCTCTCCAATTTTCCTAGCACCATTTATTGAATAGAACATCCTTCCCCCAGTGCATGTTTTTGTCTGCTTTGTCAATAATCAATTGGTTGTAGGTATATTGTTTTATTTCTAGATTCTCTATTCTGTTCCATTGATCTGTGTGTCAACTTTTATTCCAGTACCATGCTGTTTTGGTTACTATTGCCTTATAGCATAAATTCAAAATAGGTAATGTGATGTCCCTAGATTTATTCTTTTTATTTTGGATTGCTTTGTCTACTTAGGCTCTTTTTTATTCCATATGTAATTTAGGATTGCTTTTTTCATTGCTTCTCAACCTTCTGGCTAAGATCAAGTGTAGGAGTGTTTTTTTTTTTTTTCTAATTCTGTGAAAAGCGATGTTGGTATTTTGATGGGAATTGCATTGGATCCGTAAATCACTTTGGGCAATATAGACATTTTTACAGTATTGATTCTTTCAATCCATGAGCATGGGATGTTTTTCCATTTGTTTGTGTCATCTGTGATTTCTTTCATCACTATTTTATAGTTCTCCTCATAGACATATTTCACCTCCTTGGTTAACTATATTCTTAGTTTTTTTTTTTTCCCCTGCAATTATAAATGAGTTTAAGTTCATGATTTTATTCTCAGCGTGGCCATTATTAGTGTGTATAAATGCTACTGATTCTTGTAAATTAACTTGGTAACCTGAGACTTTGCTGAATTTATTTGTCAATTCTAGATGTCTTTTGGAGAAGTCTTTAGATTTTTCTAAATATAAGATCATATCATCGGCAAACAGGGATAGTTTGACCTTCTCTTTTCCATTTTTGATGCTCTTTATTTCTTTCTCTTGCTTGATTGTTCTAGTTAGAACTTCCAGCACTATGTTGAATAGAAGTGGTGGCAGTAGGCATCCTTATCTTGTCCCAGTTCTTATGGGGAATGCTTTTAATTCTTCCTCGTTCAGCATGATGTTGGCTGTGGGTTTGTCATATATGGCTTTCATTATTTTGAGGTATGTTCCTTTTGTGCCTAGTTTATTAAAGCTTTTTATCCTAAAGGGGTGCTGGATTTTATCAATTTTTTTTTTGCATCTATCGAGATGGTCATGTGGGCTTTGTTTTTAATTCCCTTTATGTGGTGAATCACATTTATTTATTTGCATATTTTGAATTATCCTTGCATCCCTGGGATGAAACCCTGTTCCTTTGTGTTTGTCACAGTCCAAGCAGGTCACGGGAATGTTTTTGTGAGACCCAGTTACAAGGAGACTGAGGGGTTGTCTTCCGTGCCTGGAGAGAGTCACCCAGTGTGTACATAAGCAATATGGCCCCTGTTGTTTCAGTTGAGATCTGTGGTGGGGAAAGTGACCCTGTGCAGGCCCACAGCCTGGTTCTCTGTTACCAAGAACTTTTCTGTTGGCCAATGGCAGCAGTGCCTAGGTTTGTCAGAGTGAAAACATTGTCTGACAGATCAGGAACTGGCAGACTGCCACAGATGTGAAGGGGAGAAAAGTAAATACTCCCACCTACCCTTTCTTCTGAACTTCAAATCTCTTAGAAATCAGTCTTTACCAAAGTGTCATTTCTTCTTGTTCTGCTCCACAACTTTTTCCTGTGACATCTCTTATAAGGGTAAGTTATGCCTTTCCCTCAAAATTTTACCTGTGCTTTGCTTTTTCACCTGAAACTTTTTCTTCTTTTTGGGAGGATCTGGTGACCAGTGCCTCTAGTTAGCCATCTTGCCTCTTTCCCCAGTCTTTCTATACTTTTAAAGAAGAGGATAGGTCAAGATAACCTTCCTAACCTTATGACTCTAGAACTTTATTATTCTCACAGATATTTAAAATATATAGTCATGTATTTTTGAACTGTTGTTTTTCTTTCCCTTTCTCAACTCTATCTGGTTTCCTTATGAAACCTGCCAGAGTGTGACAAACTCTGACTCAGCTTTTACTGCTATACTCTGATTACCTGGCCAAGTTTGTAAGGGGTATCATTTATCTGTAGGTGACTTGAAAGTTCCTAGGCTCTCAAATCTATACAAAGTCCCTTTGCCATTCCCCTGCTTCTTTTCTCATAGCTGATGACGTCATGTAGATCTTGTTTTGTATTTTTTTTTTTGGATTTGGTTTTGGTTTTGTCTGTGTGTGTGATTTCCTAACAGCTTTATTGACATATAATTCATGTACCATAAAATTTACCTTCTTAAATTGGACAAATCAGTAGTTTTTAGAATATTCATAGGGTTGTACAATCATAATGATCTAATATTAGACAATTTTCATCATCCCAAAAAGAAATCTGTTAGTAGTCACTCTACATGGTCCCTTCCCAATAATTTCTAGAAACCACTAATGTACTATATGCCTCCATAGATTTTCCTATTCTGGGCATTTCAAAAAAAAATGGAATTATAAAATATGTTTTTATAACTCATTTCTTTCACATAGCATCATGTTTCAAGGCTCGTCCATATTGTACCATTTTATATTACTGAATAATATTTTATTACATGGACATGCCATACTTTGTCAATTTATCAGTTAATATATGAATTGTTTTAGCCAGGTCATCCATTTACTTTCTAATATATCCTTGGAGAATGTTATTGCTTTTCGCTTTCTACAATTTCTCTAATCCAAAACCGCCTTCAGCCATCTATCCTCACTGAACCATTAGTCACCCAGTTGAATTTGATTTTACCTAAACAAGACAATTTTGCATCTATTTAAATATACACATTTAGAGAAAAGTATAAGTATAAATTAAAGTAAAAATGAAATGAATATTAAATATATTTTAAACAGTAGTAATTTAGAAACCTAAGATGGTTATAAAAGTCTACCTTGAATGAGCTATATTATGACATTGTGAGTTTTCCTTCAATAGAAATGTTCAATTATTGGTTGTTTATTAGATTAAACAATCTAATAAAATTATTACATAGAGGCTTCCTGCATTATTCTGGAGGATAGACAAAATGATAATCAAGATCACTTCCAATTTTCTGTTTCTGTGATGTTATATGTACTAGAAATTACACAAAAACTTTTAATAATCACATCTTATGTTGTCAGTTTTTATATGGAATTACTTTTTTTGATGGGGTAGCTATTCACATGAAATATAAGAATTTCTATTATATCACAAAATATATATTTAAAAAAAATAATCTGGAACTTTTTTCCAAAACCTCACATATAAAATGACAGGGCTTATAGAAAAATTAAAGGTGGACAAAGCCACTCAGCATATGTAAAACTTTGCAATTGAAGCATAAAACAAATAAATAAAATTGAATTCTTTATAAATATACTGTTGCAGCTTAAAAGATATATGAAACTACTAAGTATAAATTATATAGCACATATAGAACTTTATTCACCAAAAAAAGTAAACATTATTTTTGGAATGAAGGCTAAGGAAGATTTGAGTTAAGTTGCTCTGTTATGGAGATAAAATTTATAAGCTATATTAGTTTCCTAGGGATGCTCTAAGAAATTACCACAAATTGGGTGGCTTAATACAATGAGTATTTATTCTCTCAAAGTTCTGGCCGTAAGAATAAAATCAAGGTATTGCGTAAACAGAGCAACAATCCCTCCAAGAGGCTGTAGGAAAAATTCTGTTCCTTGATTCTTTCACCTTCTGGTAGCTATCAGCAATCCTTGACTAGTGGCTGCACCACTCCAGTCTCTGCTTTCATTTTCACATGGATTTGTCCTTTGTGTATCTTCTCCTCTTTTTTTGCTTGTCTCAAATCTCTCTCTACTTTTCTCTTATAGGGACACATATCATTGGATTTAGGGCCCATCCAGACAATCCAGGATGATAACTTCTTTGCAAAATTCTTAATTACATCTGCTAAGATCCTTTTTTCCAAAATAGGCCAATATTCACAGATTCTGGGAATTGGTATGTGGACATATATTTTTAGACCCACCATGCCACTCAGTATACAAGAATGGCAGCAAACTATGTAATAATCACTTCCAAGTTAAAGGCTTATCCAACCTGAGCCAAAATGTGGATTATGGGGTCAATTGGCATCACGTATAGTATTATATTCTCTTATGGATTGTTTCATTCAACAGTTATTTGGTGGGACAAAGAGACAAAGTGCTAGGAAATATCATGTATGAACCAATGCAATTTCCGTTTCACATTGACATCATTCCCTTCTTTACCAGTCTTATTTGACTAATCCATTTTACAGAAAATATACCTTGTAGTAGAAAGACTATATTTTAGATCAAGCCATAAATGAAATAAAAAAGGTGAACACTGTGCTCTGGTTCTAACATTTTAATTTCCTCTCATTATTAGAATTTTTAGAAAAGCATTATGTTTTAGTTATTTAGAAAAACTGATGGAATTAAATTTTATAAATCGTTTTACTGGGATTTGAGGTGAGTACATAAATGGGAAAAATGATATTTTATCAGATGGCACTAACATTTTTGAGTTTTTTTTTTTAAATCCTCATTCCTAAAGAAGGTAATTTTAGGAACCATTTATATAGGGATATAAAACAGACATATGTTGAGAATCCTTCATGTAATATATGTCTCAAAAAGAGTATCAAGAAAATAGAGATGCAATGACTACAATTTTCAAACTTCACAATGAGCTTCTAAAATTTAAACTTTTCTAGCTTATTTTTTTCTTTTTTTATCCTTAGACTATTTTTGTCAACTTTAGCAAGGTGGAGCATACTGAGCAGTAGTATTTCCATTAATACTTTTTGTTGACTCAGGCTGAGACAGAATCAGATCCACTGCATGTCTTCGGGGACTGAGTAGGAAATCCTTTCATATTTTATTTCTGTCAAGTATTCTTTTAAAGAGAATATAAAATACCTTACAGGTTAAGAATTATATTTAGAAGAGTCTCTAAAGAATTTGATTACCTTACTGAAACTTTGCACTGGTTCTAGTGAAGTCGTCTTGAGATACACAGACATTTTACAGATTATGTCTTATTTTGGAGAAAAAATAAATATTTTGAGATATGACCACAGTAGAATGACATTGCCTAATACTTTCTTCAACAAATTGACAGTAAAAATGCTTTTCTGCCTTATTCAAGAACTATTAGGCTAAATTTCAGAATTTCTTTTAGTAGCATAGTTGTATTATTTAATAAATAATCCTCCATGGTTATAACTATCAAGACCTTTCTAGCACAAGAAAGATAAGGGCTTTAGATTTACAAAAGGATACATGATTTGCATATGTAGTGTAAATAGATTCCATTTCAGAAGTTAAGTTAGGTTTGTGTTTGAAAAGGTCTATCTGTACCATTTTTAATTATTTATTTTATTATTTTTAAGACAAAAACTTTCAGATGTGTAGCATATACTTTGAAGGGAAGGAACATTGTAAACAGTTCCCAAATCTTATCCTCTTTTGTTTTGTTGCTTTACTTAATTTTAAATCCTTCATTACATTACTTATCTCAGCTTACTCATTCATTTGGTGGTTTGCACAAAGCATCACAAAACATGTTCAAGATCCTCTCCCGTGTCTGTCTTTACCAATTTCTTGATTATTATATTAACAAGTTTTAAGTTATTTCCCCAAATTCTACAGTTATTAACCACTTAGTGTTCTATAAAGAAGTTCCGTTGGTAACTGTGTGGGCAAGTTTGGATAAGACATAGTTCCCATTGATACTGTCTTTAGATCAATGCAAAAAGACCTCTCTGCCCTAAGCTTCCCAAATCAGAGGGCTTTCAATGAAAATAAATAAATTTGTTTAAGAACACAGACAATTCTGATAACAACCCATAATCTTAAATATTTGCTCTCCTGATTTACACCATTCAGATCCCAGGAAAACTTCACAATGTATCTTGGCATGTGTTATTGGATCAAAAGGTGACTGGATCCAAATGATTTGATTTGTGGGTTGCACTATTACCTATATTAGATACTGACATATTTTTTTAGAATAGAGAGAAAATTTGAGAGGATGAAGCACTTAAAAACAAAAGACAAATTAATGTTTTTAAATCCTTCCTTTCAGTTAATATTAATGCATTAGATTATTACATAATGAAATACTGTTTCCCAGGAATATTGAGTGTCCTGTTTTATGGTATTTCTTTGTGTCTGTATTTGTAATCATTAAGGTCCTCAGAAATAAGAACTTATTTTTGAAAATCTTGTACATACTGGCTAAGGAATATTTTTCAATATTTAACCACACATATTACTTTTAAATTTGAATAAATGTATATTTAGATGCAATATACTTAAAGTATGATATCAATTATTAGATGGTTCATTGGATGGACATTGAATAATCGACTTGTGAATAGTTTGATTTTTATAAAAATACTTAATGCCTTAAATAAAATGTTATAAAATTAAATCTAAAATTGTCTTTACTTAATTTTATTAATTTTTTGATATTTTATATTGTTTATTTTAGTATTTTGAATATTCTAGAATTATTTAAATGTATGAAAAATAATTTTGATGTAAAATTTTTACATTTACTTTGAATTACAACTTTTATTAAAAGGTACTGAATTTTCATATACTTTTAATGTAGTGAAAGTTTATATCTTTAGAAGATTATGTGGAAATCTCAACTATTATGACTGAAAGTGATTTTGCCTAAATGAAAGCAAGAAAAATATGTTATACGAAATAGATATGTAATAATCTATGGAATACATATGTATAGGTAGTGTGCATGTGTATTTCTGCATTCTAACATCAGCATCTTCTCCACACAGCATCCTGGTATTTGAAGTAATAGCTACATTTTTCAATCTTATAAAAATAATAGCTTGATACTTTTAAAAAAATGGTATTAGTAAGGTATATTTGCTACTAATTTAAGATAATAGAATATATATTATTTATGTTTTTTGTTTTTGGTTTTAATTTCAGAATATTATGGGGGTACAAAGGTTTTGGTTACCTGATTTATTTTGTGCAGTTTAAGTCAAAGTTATATGTGTGCCCATCACTAGGATATTGTACATTGTACCAATTAGGTATGAATTTACCCATCCCTTCCTCCCCCCACAACTTGCTTGGTTTCCATTGAGATTTACTGCTGTATGTTCTAATTTCATAATATCGTAGTGAGTACATGTGGTATTTGTTTTTCCATTCTTGTGATACTTTGCTTAGAAGAATGGTCTCCAGTTCCAGGAATGTTGTTACAAAAGGTTCACCATTTTTTATGACTGGGTAGTACAGAATGCTATACATATGCCACATTTTATTAATCCACTCATCTATTGATGAGCGCTTGGTTGTTTCCACACTATTGTGATTGCGAATTGTGCTGCAATATACATTCCGATGTACGTGTCTTTTTGATAAAATGATTTTTTCCTTTGGGTAAATACCCAATAGTGGGATTGCTGGATCAAATAGTAGGTCTACTTTTAGTTCTTTGAGGTATCTCCATATTACTTTCCGCAGAAGTTGTACTAGTTTGCAGTGCCACCAACAGTATATAAGTGTTTCTTTCTTTCTATGCCATGCCAACATCTATTGTTTTGGAACTTTTTGATAAAAACCATTCTCACTGGAGTTAAGTGATATCTCACTGTGGTTTTGATTTGCATTTCCCTGATGATTAGAGACTTTTGAGTATTTTTTTATGTTTTTTGGCCATGATTCTATCTTCTTTTTTTTTCTCTCTTTTTAATTTCAGCATGCTACAGGGATACAAATGTTTAGGTTAGTCTATCTTCTTTTGAAAAAGTTCTGTTCATGTCTTTTGCCCACTTTTTTATGGGATTGTTTGATTTTTTCTTGCTGATTTCTTTGAGTTCTTTATAGATTTTGTTTATCGGCCCTTTATTGGATATAGCATGTAAATATTTTCTTCCATTTTGTAAGTTGTCTTTTCACTCCATTTATTGTTTCCTTGGATATACAGAAACATTTTAGTTTAAAAAAGTCCCATTTGTTAATTTTTGTTGTTTCTCTGAGTGTCTTTGGCATTTTCTTCATAAATTCTTTGTCTAAGTTGATATCTAAAAGAGTTTTCCAACATTTTCTTCTGGAATTTTTATAGTTTCATATCTTAGGTCTAAGTCTGTTATCCATCATGAATTAACTTTTGTGAGTGGTGAAAGGTACAGATCCTGTTTCAATCTTCCACAGATGGCTATTCAATTTTCCCAGCACCATTTATTGAATTCATTTATAGTTTTAAATATAAGACACATGAATATGTAGGCCTGCATTTGTACTCACGTCTTGAGTCCTGGGTCCTGTCATTATCAAACTAACATGACAAAATATAGTATTTTCATGGTGAATTTTTTATATTATAAAAATGATACTCATTGTAGAAAATGTGACAAATATAAGAAGGTATAAAATTTTAAAAATAAAAATACCTACAATCCAGCCAGATGTGATGGGTCATTCCTGTAGTCCTAACTACTCTGGAGGCTGAGAGCTGAGGCAGGAGGACCCCTTGAGGCCAAGAGTCTCTTAAAAAGATGACTATTGTAAAAAATAAAAATTACCCAAATCCTAATATCTTCAGAAAACTACTGTTAACATTTATTTTAAATGTAATTTTTAAATCTTATTTAGTTATGATTACATTCTATGTAAAAATTTTAAAATATTGTACTTTAGTATTGTTTTCTATTTATGAAAGAAAAATATTCACTTGAAAAAAATGTATACATTAAATATATTAAAAATTATGTAAAATGTTTACAAGTCATGAATAATAACTCTGTGTTTTTGGTATACTTTTAAATTACTATTCTTATGTATGCATATGCATTTGTTTACTGAATCTTTCATAATTAATGAAGGAACATCATTGGTCCTGAGATTCAAGAGGAAATGAAAGGGGGCTAAATGACAGATAATATTGCATTTTGAATGATTCATTATTATTTCTCAATTAAAATCAAAGAAACACAATGAATCAGCTAATTTAATATGAGTTTTAATTATCAAGAAAAGCATTAATTAACTTTGTTGGATATTAAAATGACTTTTTTTTATGTTGTTCTTAGCTGGTAATAACTTTGCAAGAGGCAAATAAAACAAAACAAAACTTTGGTTTAACAATTCACTGATTCTGACAGTTCACTATATAGTTTAGATATTATTAGCAGTTTTCTAAAGATAAAAACACTGTTTCATATTTAAGTTTCTATTAACTGAGTAAAAAGATTCTGTCTTTACTCTTGAAGGATATGTGCTCAAGAGGTATTTCCTGGTATAGGAAAGAGCAATAGCTGAAGGTAATAGTAAAAGGTTAAGCTTCACATTTTAGGCTGAAGAATTGATCAGGAATTGATTTTTCTATAGAATCGATTGTTATATAATTAATTTCTTATTGAAACAGAATAGAAAGTTCTGCTAATCCATTTATATCACTTTCTTCATCATTAAATTGTAAACTATTATCTATCTACAATTTTTTGGAATACAGATTCAACATTGTTTTTCATATAAGATTTATTAGTGCCATTATTTCTGATCCCATATGTATTTGAATATCTCTTTCAATTTTCTGCATGAATGGGAAATAAGTTGAATGGCATGCAATTTCTGATTTTTAACACCTTCTTCTAAAATTTGATCACATTGCTTCATCATCTTCTACAGATCAGATGGCTGACACTGATCGATTATTTATTCCTTTTTCTATCTGGATGCTTCTCAGATTTTTTATTTATTTTCATAAATCAAAAATTTGCGGGCCGGGCGCGGTGACTCACACCTGTAATCCTAGCTCTCTGGGAGGCCGAGGTGGGCGGATTGTTTGAGCTCAGGAGTTCGAAACCAGCCTGAGCAAGAGCGAGACCCCGTCTCTACTAAAAATAGAAAGAAATTAATCGGACAACTAAAAATATACAGAAAAAAATTAGCCGGGCATGGTGGCGCATGCCTGTAGTCCCAGCTACTTGAGAGGCTGAGGCAGAAGGATTGCTTGAGCCCAGGAGTGTGAGCCCAGGAGCTAGGCTGACGCCATGGCACTCACTCTAGCCAGGGCAAAAGAGTGAGACGCTGTCTCAAAAAAAAAA
The DNA here is from genome assembly GCA_963575035.1 of Avahi laniger. NCBI lineage: Eukaryota > Metazoa > Chordata > Mammalia > Primates > Indriidae > Avahi > Avahi laniger. The sequence goes on along the minus strand of CAUYSK010047533.1, from coordinate 20,877 downwards.
AGAAAAAAAGAAAAAAAAATTGCTAGGCTACATATGATAGTCGTTTTTCATTGATTTTCATTTCTTAAAACATAGCAATAATTCAGATATACATTCTAAGTTTCCCATCATCTAAATAATTTTTTTGTGATTCATTTATGATATAGATGCTGTTTCAGTTCATCTCATTTCCTTCTTGGCAACATTCCAAAGAAACATCTATAGTTATGTTGTTTTCCATGACTACTTGTCAATATCAATTATTTGCTCCTTAAATTTCTTTTTATATTTGCTTTTCTCTTCTGTATGTATTAATAAGAAGAGCTACTGATGTTGCCCTTCCACATCTCTTGTCTAGTTTTTACCATTAAAAGTTTTGCCCTTTATTTCTCCAAGTGAAGGCTTAATTTTGTATTTTTAGTTTTTTATCATTCATATTCCTTTGTCTTTTCTTTGTTTGATTTTTCACCTCTTTTTCTTTTTTTTTCTCTATATTATTCTGCTCTCTTTTCATTTCTCTCAAATATCTATTTACAATGGAAAAATTTTCTTAATATTGTTTTAATGCTTAGAAGATAGCATTTTTTAAGGGCCCGTTTTTCTTTTCCATAGTCAGGATTATATTCCAATTCAGTGTACATTAATGTATTTTTTATACTATAAACCATGTAGTTTGGTTGTTTCCTCTGTTACATCTTTTACTCATATTCTAACAAAATTTCCTTTATTTTAACTCTTTGCCAACCAAATTGATGTCCTTGCCCTCCTTTGTGAAAAATGATGTACTAATCAAATCATTTCCCCAAATCCAGTGCTTTCTGAAATCCTGTGCTTTCTGAACCACTGAACATACACAATCATTTGAATGACTATATTCTCTATTCTTCCAAGAATGAGAGAAAATTGTACACAATTAGTGTTATTGTAAATGCAAGGGAGATAAGTTAATTTATTACAATAAATAAATGTCCTGGGAATTAAGGATTTAATTCTATCCAGAAACCCAGGTTGAAAAACTGAGTGAGTTGAAGTACAGAGTTTCTAATGTGTAGTATCTAGTAAGACTTTCTTCTGTTTGATAAATTTATGCTAAACCAAAATGTTCCACCCCATTGCTTATGGAACATCAGTGCTTCTCATCTTGCTTTCTACTGCTAATGTACAAAATGAATAAGATGGTCCCTGCCATTAGGAATTGAATAGTTTGATGAAGCACACAGAAACATTTAGAAATAATTTCAGTGCAATATGGTGCTATATTGATAGTAAGAGTATTTCCATCCTTTCTTTACCAGGAATACCACCAGTCTTTTGCTGGTTTGCTAACTGTCTTCAGATCTTTACTCAAATGTTACTCAAATGTGAGGTCTTCCTTGGCCTACCTTTCCAAAATTTCAACTCCCTCATTCTTCTCCACATTCTCTACTCCTTTTCCTTGCTCCATTTTTTTTAACAGGTATCACTATTTAGCATATTATATGTTTATTTATTTATTATCTGCCTTTCCTCACTAAAATGTTGGTTTATGAGGGCAGAAATTTTTGTCTCTTTTATTTCTTTTTAAATCTTTTTGTCTTTTTTGTCTGCATTTGGTATCTATATTTTAAATTTATTTTTCTTTTTAATCTCTATTGTTTGGCAGGTGTATGTAGTCAATGAGTATATGCCAAATAAGATAAATTGTGAGAGATGTGTATATATTATTGTTGCGAGTGGGGGTTAATGCGAAAGAAACTTATTTACTTTGATGCTCATTTTGTATCAAACATTGCTCTCTTGTTAAATTTTTACAGTAATCCACTGAGATCCATACTATTAGCAACATTTATTTGATATGTATCAAGGGAATGTTCCAGAGTTCTCACATCTAGTAAGGAAAATGAATTGTAAAACCTTCTTGTATTATAGAACTCAACTCATTCACTACAAATGAAAGCCTGCCAGAATACTGAAGAAATGTTTTGAAGAACAAATAGGAATCTGTTAATTAGATGGAATGGAACTGACATCTCAGGCAAAGTAAAGAGGACATGCAATGGCAGAAATCTAACATACTAAGGAATTTTAATGTGATATTTTAAATAATGTTAGACTTTTATTTTTATTTATTTAATATACTTTTTCCTATAATTGGGCATAATTTGGGTTTATTTTAGGTTAAACCATTGGGTAGAGGAATAATTAACAATTATGGCATTGGCCCTTGGGAAAATTAGCATTACCTAATAATTCTGACTTTAGGTATGATTTCCATGTTTTAACTGAAGTAACAAGTAGATACTGCTAGTGTGTATTATAGAATTTTATTGAGAATTAAAAGTTTTGTTTTTAAAATATCCATGATGGAAATTATTTTACTGAGAAATGAGACCTATAACTTTGTCTAAATAGAACCCTCTCATTAATTACATTCAAGCTATGGATTTAAGAGATGAGTCATTTTTCCCTGGCCACAGGAAATACTCTTTCTTGTATAATCTACTCTTTATTTAGTTTCTCAATTCCTCATTGAATCCACTTTGTCTTTCTTTGGCCACGTGTGCCCGCTTTCTGATTATAGGGATTGATTTCGACTCCAGGGGCATTTTTACATTCTTTCCCTTACATAAGACGGATGTCCCACTTTATACTACCCCTATTCCTCGTGGTAGATTTCTATACTGGTCACGTCCCTCTCACTCTCGTTTCCAAAAGAGAAAAGTAGATAATTCTTACAGTATTTTAAATATTTCTCAATATGATAAAATAATCAGAACATCTTCCAACAAAATAAGTGTATCAACTATATTGTTATTTTATTTTAGTAACATTAATCAGATGTTTCATAATGTCTACTGGTCTCTTTACCATTTGTTACATTGTGTATTAGATTTTAAAATATTAGCTATCATCATGTTCATCCCCTTCATTTAGAATTACAGAGGTCTAGAAAGATTAAGTTATTTACCAATATCTCATAAGTAATTAGCAGAAAATATAGAACTTCTGTCCCCTATCCAAGGACTTTTTTAATAAACCATATTATTTCATCTTGGGTATAAGATATTAGGCAGATTTATCATTTTTGGAGTGGGGGTTGTTTTACCTTGATTTCCAATTGTTTTAGCATATTCTAAGAAAAACTGAGTAGTGTTTTCAGCAGTACAGTGGTAAATATTCATGATCCACATTTAGCTGGATGCCATAGGACTAGACTTACATTGGCAGATATTTAATCATCTGTCAGCCTCTTGTTGGTTACTTTGAGCTGATCAATATCCAATCATGCATTTTGCCATCTGTATTCAGTTCAGCTTCAAGCATGGGTCTGATTCTATTTAGATTCTATTTAGATTCAATCTATTGCACTCTGCAATCCTGTTATCACTATTATGTATTTCTTATTACTGTAGTTTTCTGAATTCTCCTTGTCTTCCTTTTGACTCTCTTCTTCAATAATTATTCAAGCTGCCTTAAAAAAAAAAACTCACAAAGCAAAAGCCTAGTTGCAGAGTTGTAAATCACCTATTAAGATTTCAGATTACAGGATTGAAAAAAAAAACTATAAAGATCTTCTAATCCAGGGGTATTAAAATCTGGGCATTTCTGAGACTCTTTCAGGGGATATTGCAAGGTCAAAACTACTTTCTTAAAAATATTAAGAAGTTATTTGCTTTTTCACTTTTATTTGCATATGAGTATACAGTAGGGTTTTCCAGAGGCTACCTGACAGAATGTCAAAAATATGAGAAAATTCAGCCATTACTATTAAGCCGATAAATTTGCAAAAATGTAAAATGATGCCATGCTTCTCAATAATATCTTTTGTTAGGAAAAAGAATAATTCTGTTTTGTTCTTATAAATGATGTTTCACATTAACATAGAATGAGTTTATTTTTATTTTAAAGTGAATTAATAAACACATTTTTAAAAATTTCTCAGTATTAACTACTATTACAATAGAAGTTATCACACACCTTAAACCCTGAGTGGAGTTCTAACTTTAAAATTAATAAATTGCTCATTTCCTTTGCCCATTTGTTGATGGGGTTATTTGATTATTTTCTTTCTATGCTATACAGAAAGTGTGATTTTAGTGATTTTAAGGCATCATGCATTATCCCTGTACTCAGCTTTCCTTTTAGGATACAGTTATTTAAATTAGCTAAGAGTTATTTAAATCAGCTAGGATATATTAATAGTGCTTCATTTAAAATTGCCAAAAGTCATACTTGCAATGCTTTTTGTAAAATAGTCTTTTTTTTACTTAAAATGTTCTTTTCAAAATGTTTCAGTTACTAAATATGAATTATTTCCAAAGCGTGAGATGATGTACAAAAATTCAATTTATTTATAATGCGATGAGGTCAATAATGCAAAGAGGTCAGAATCTCCATTTCCTTTTTCAATTTAAAAATGTCAGTGCATCAAGTAATTTCTAAATTATTGTCCTAGTCTTTGGCCTTCCTGTAAATTTCTTGTCAACATCCTTTGAATTCATTTATGAAAATGCTGTCTTTAAAATTAATTATTCACTTATCTTCATCTTAAAGTATTTTTTCTAAACTGTTTATTTCATTTACTAGACAAAAGTACATTTAAAGGCATTAGTTTTTGTTGACAGCTAAAGATTTCAGAATGTCATTTTTCTTTTTTAGGTTTCAGAAAAAAATCTCTATCATGTGTTCCCAGGGGGAAAATAGGTTTTAATTTAATTTACTTAATTAAGAGATAAATATAGTCTGTCTATGTCTCATCATAAACTTAGTAGAACTAATCCCTTAACGTCAATGACTACTGCATGATTTTGTCAGTCCTGGTTGCCCTCAGTCCCAGCCTCCCCTGCTTTGCTCCACGTCACAATGCTTTGCTTTGCTTTGTTCCCTGGTCCCTGTGACAGCTGGCTTCCAGCTCAATTTGGCCAATGAGAGGCACTGGCAAAGACAGAAGCCTGGGAGATTAGAAGGGGGAATAAAGGAGAAATCAAGATAGTTATCCCTCCCTCCTTTTTGCCTTCAGAGGCCACTGGAGCGATGACTGGCTCTGGCCCCAGCTCCTCACTGGAGAGTCCCACCATGATTCAGCTTTGTCAGGTCTATCAGCCAGAGGCCAATCAGGAGAGAGAATCCATGATAGTAATTTGGGAAAGTTTAATATAAAAAATTATTCACTGTTACAGCCATTGCAGTAATGCAGGATTGGCCAGTAAAAAATAAAGAGAACTCTAAAGAATACAAAAATAGCAGCTACAAGGAGCAGTCACGATCCTGGGACTGAGACAGAGCATCCAAGATCCTCTCCAAGACGGAGATCCAGATCTTGTTGGGGATGGAATGGCCATGGCTCACTGGATAGTGCAGTCTGCTGAGGTGCCATGCCAGCAGCCCTTGCAGGGGTACTGAGGCAAGCCATCTACGGAGAAATGCCAAACTTTGCAGCTCACTGCAAAGCTACCCTAAGGGATGCTGGGAAGACCGCCCACAGGGATGTACTGTGGGCTGCAAGCTAGGGAATACTGCAGAGGCTGCATGCTATGCAGGAGCTGGGCACTACAGAAGTCAAGCGTGTTGCAGGAGCTTGGCATTGCAGAAGGTGCACTGGTGAGAAGAGCACATGGGAATCAGGAAGAGGTAAAAAACACCCCTTCTCTGGCAATGTCTCTCCAGCTCCCTCTATCGACAAAGCTTAATATAATAACTGACAAAAGAAACATTTGCAGGGCCTACATTAGTTTATTATTGCTGTGTAACTTATTACCACAAACTTACTGGCTTAAACACAAACTTATTATCTCACAGCTTAGGAGTCTGGCACATTTTTCCTGAGTGCTCTGCTTAAGGTGTCACAAGGCTGAAATCAAGGTGTCAGCTGGCCATATCCTCATCTGGAGGATCAACTGCAAAGTGATCCACTTCCAAGGTCATTGGCAGAACACAGTTCCTTGCAGGTATGTGATTGACGTCCTCATTTTCTTTCTGGCTGATGACTAGGGACCACTTTCAACAATTAGAGGCCACTCTTGCCATGTGACCTCCTCCAGAGACACTCTTAACTTTGAATCTCCTCTCTCAGGAAGAGTCCAGTCCCTTTTAAGGGAGCACCTGATTAGGCCAGACCCACCCAGGAAAACCATCCTTTTGATTAACTCAAAGTCAACTGATTTGGCATCTCAATTACTTCTTCCCCTTTGTCCTCTGATGTAACCTGATCACAGGAGCAAAATCAATCATATTCACAATCTCATCTATACTCAGGAAAAAGGGATTACACAGGACCTGTTCACCAGGGAGGTGAGAATCTTGGCGGGGTGGGGAACCTTAGAATTTTGTCTACAGGCAATGAAGAGTGGATTTGGAGTGGAGAGGCAATAAATTGACAACTGGCACACCACATAACCCTAACCCCTGGGTTCCAGGAACACCACCTCTCCTCCAGTCTGTCATTGCTGATACCTGGATTGCCTCGCCATCACCTGTGTGTAACAATTCCCTATCATAAATTTTTTTTTCTTTCAAATACTCAGAATAATTTCTGTCTTTCTAGTTAGAACCTTATTAAGACAAAGCTTTGCTGATATCTTTTCATCCAGGTAACGTTACCTAAAACCATAAAAGTGGCAATGTTTGTAAATATAACTGGTATCTGGACTACCCACTTGTACAGTTGACTTGTGCCCTCTGACCCTGCTTGTACCCAATCCAGATGCAGCACTTCCAAATTACAATGGTTTGCTATTAGGCCTACCTGACCTTATGATCTGGTGGTTCTTACAGAAGCCAGAAGCCAGCTCGTAATGGGCACTTCTGGCCACATGGATACATGATATCACACAAGCAGATGCTCTATTTCTATCACGGCCCAGTAGCACACCAGGAGCTGATATTTTTAAAGGTCTATAAATTTGGTGCAGATAATGCGCCTTGTTCCAGATCCTAGGGTCTATGTGGTGATTCTCCTACAGGGGCTTGCCATAAACTGCACAAGGCATCTTTTCCCACCACTGATACCTTCAACATCATAGGGTCTTCTGGATCTTCAGGTCCAAACAACAGTGCTGCCTGCACCATGGGCTGGACCTGCTGCAGAGCCATGCCCTGCTCTGGGAAGCCTTTCCTGTTATTCACTGAATGAGCTGGAGTACGGTATATGCTGCCTCCAGAGCCCAAAAACTTCTACCAGGTACTGTGCTTCTTTCCTAGTGATGGGAGATACAAACTCAATAATGCGTCCTTTACTTTAGAGGGGATGTCCTGGCATGCCCACCACTAGGCCTCTGACAACTTCACTGAGGTCATGGGACACTGACTCTTCATAGGGTTAATCTCCCACTCTTTGGAGCACAAGTGTTTTTCCAAGGCCATGCTGGTGACTTCTTTCTCATCCAGTCTAATGAAGTCATAATTACAACAGACCAATGTGATATTCTGCATTTCCAGGTAGGTGATCCAGGTGCCTTGCTATTACATTATGTGAAAGGATGGAAAAATTAACATAGCCCTAGGGCAGAAACATAAATTTATATTTACCCTGCCCACGCCTATACGAGTGCAAAGCGATTCTTACTCTCCTTTCTTACCGGGATAGAAAAGAATGCACGTATCAGGTCAACAGTCTGTACCTGAGCCCATGATAATCTTCTCTGACAAGGATACATTTGTCACAGCAGACTTCATCCATTGGGCTCTGGATCTAAAAACTGGCTCAGATGCAGAAACTGGGCAAGGACCCATAACTTTTTATTTGGACAGCTGCCCTCAGCCACCCATAACTTTTTATTTGGACAGCTGCCCTCAGCCTCCTGATCATTCATTCTGGATTTCTTTTCATTTTACAGCTTGAGCAATAGTCAAAACTGGTGCTGGCTGTCCATCTATATTGTTCCTTAACCCATTATGTCTTAACCATCTCCATAGCCCTCTATGTGACAGATTTCTCTGGAGAAAACTCTATTCTGTCTTCTTACTATGGTAATTGCACTCACTTAGCATCTGATGGTTTAAGTGCTACTACCTGACCTCTATGACTTTAGGATCCTATCATCTGCATGCCTGTCATGGAACCCAGTTTTGTAACAGCATATTTCACATCTGTGGCCCTGGCATACGGAAGAGAGTCACCACTGAGTTTCTCAATGACTCTGGTGCCCCTTTTACCAGCACATTCCTTGTCACTTTAATAAATGGAGCATCATCTGGGTTCTTCTGCAGAACATAGTCAGCAGGTGGCTTTTTCAGACTTATTGTCTACTCTAGGAAGCACGTATTTCTTTGCTTTTAATTCTTTACTGTCTTCTAAAGCACTCTGAATTTTCTACTTCACTTTTTCAAAGCTATCTCAAAAACCATCCCGCAGCAAGTTAACACTATTTCCTAAGGTCTTAAATTCTGTGTTATAGAAGAGTGCTCCCCTATCCATAAATTATTCTTTATCCAACCTTGTATCTCACCCCCACTGATCCAGCATCCTTAGGATCCAGTCCCATATATGCTCTCCTTGATCTTGCCAATTCCTATTAGCTAGATCCTGAAGCTCCTTTAGCGTGTGGTCCATTTCCTCCTTTAGCAGCTAAGGGAAGTGCTGAGTTATCTTGTTACCTGATCCTAGAAATTAGTCTGGTGGCCAGGTGGGGAGATGAGGGTTGATGGGGAGGGGTCCATGTTGTCTTATGAGGCAAAAGCCTCTACTTCCTTTTAAGTAAAGTGGATCATTGGCCTTTCACAGGAAGGACTGGGCTGCTTCTCTGAGCCCAGAGGGTCCAGGGTGCAGGGAAGCGCGGCCAAGCTCCCGCAAAAAACCGGGTCCCTTTGGTAGGGTTGCAAGGGATAAGAAAATAATAGAAAATGAAAAATAATGGAAATAAAAGAATACACAGAGATGAAGATATAGTTTTATAGATTTACAAAGATTATAGGTAAAGCGGGCGCTCAGGGGGCCTGGCTTTCTCAGTCAATCTCAAAAGGCCACGAATGAAGTCTTACATGGTCATTTATAGGTAACAGTTATCAGTTGCCAGGAGTAACAGATTTACATAACAGCAGGTGGTTCCTCTTAGCTTAGCAGTTTTTCAAAAGGCTTTTACAGATCCCTTAACTAATTCTATCTACGTGAACAAATGGTTACAAAATCTTTCAAAGATTAACTTCTAAGTTCTAAGGTAAATTTATCACTTAACAGAGGGGTTAAACAGAGATATGTTGGCTCCATATTTTCTTTATCAGGTTATTGTGAATGGAGACAGGTAGTCCGGAGTTTTAAGCAGGAATTGCCCCTTGCTTTTTAGCCATAGGCAGACTGTTCGGGCAGCTGTCTGTTCAGGGCGGGCACTCTTTTATCAGCTTTCATCCTGCAGTTTTTAACAGATTCGCTTTGCTTTACAAAGCAAATCCAAACCTTTGGGTCTGAGAAACGCGGCGCCTTGTGGGATACAGTCGCTACTGTATCCCACAAGGCACAACAGCATTTGATATACATACCAATACGTTCACATATTCCTTCAGGGCAAAGCTCTTCAAAACTCCTGAGACATATCCTGTCTCCAAATATATTTATATTAATTCATGGAGCAACACCAGGGGAACCTAGGGATTCAAGATTTTTAAGTTCATCAATCTAGATTTCATATCAAGTTTCAGGGTCTCACTCCCTCCCAATCAAGACCCTGACCTTAGCATAACAAACTTGGCATGGATGAGAATTCACTATTCTATGGAGCTTTGCTACTATCATAGTCCTGGGCCTGTTCTTCAACTTTTGCTGCCATCTGGCAGCAGGATTTGAGAATCTACTTACTGGCTGCCAAGGAGGCCCTCTGGCTTTCACATTTCACCTTGAATTAGAAGTTAATTGCCCTCAGTCTTCCTTTATTTTTATTTCAATGCTTCAATAGCATACAACAAGAGCCATTTAATTCCATAGTCCTTATAATTACTACTTCCCCCAAAGTCTCAAAGACCTGAGTTATGACATCTCACAGTGCATTCCTTTCCACTAGTGCCTATCCTAGTTCGCCACCAGTGAATGTTTTAACAATTGCACAGTTGCAGTTTGCCAGGCACTAACGATATTCCACCTGCTACTAGTGATGAAATTCCTACTGCTAGTCAGCCGGCAGGCTGTCATTAGGACAATGTGGGACCAACTGTCCTAGATGGGATTCTCCAGGAAACAGAATTGTGAGGCAGAGATTTGCATGCAGAACGTTTACGGGAGGGTACCTTCAGGAACAACACTGTAAGGAAGTGAAGACAGTGGGACTGGGTACGAGGACAAGAGGCGAACTGCTTAGGAGTTGCATCAGAGACATCGGCTAATCCTGTGGAGAGTTCTGGAGCTGCAATGACCCTTCTAGTTTTCTCTAATAGAGGCAAGGAGCCAGCTTTTTTGTGCTTGCATCAATTAATCCTTGGAGGCAGGCATCCCCCAGGAAGAGGTGTAAACTTGGGCAAATTAGCACCCTTCAGAAGGGAGCTCGCTGTGTGAGCCATCAGCAGCCAACATGCCCAGCAGCCAGGGAAATTAGCACCTCTGTCCTGAAGGAGAGATCTGGGCAGCACACCACCAAATCTTCTGTGGTTGGTTTCTACTCAAACCCTATAGATTCCAGCTCAGGTGATAAACCAGATTCATAAGCCAAGAGAAAAGACAGTTGTACTGAAGCAGTCCCAAAGAGACTGAATAACTGATGTATTCTTAAAGTGATTTGCTTCTAAAGTGATCCCCCAGGAATTCTGGGGAAATGATGGGCTAATATTGAAAGAATAATTTTGACATTACCAGGAAGTCATCTGGGGTCATTTATGACTTCCATGACCACAGCCCTCCCTGAGTCGCTTCCACCCTATCTGATCACTTCCCAGTTTCCTTCACTGACTTCCTGCCATCCTCCTCTTCCCACACCCTGGAAGATGTGGCCTGTTTTCTCCTTTGCTTTCTTCTCACTCTGCATTTTCTTCCTTGTCTGTTCACTTTGCCCCTTGGATATGAGTGACACCAAGATCTACATCTCCCACCCTCACCTCACTTCCAAGCTCCAGAACCTAATTTCCTGCTCCCTGCAGAGTATCCCCTTCATGAGAACCTCAGATTCCACTCGTCCAAAACCACATTCCTTAACAGAACATTCAAGGGCCATCACAACATGAAACTGCTAACTGGGCTATTCTTCCTCTACATTCGCTGGTGTGAACGCTGCCTTTTCTACCGGCTCTTTTGTAGATATACCACGTACTTCTATGTCCTTGTGCCTTTACACATACTGTCCCTTCTGCCTGGAATGCCCTATTTATCCTCTTCCATTTATCAGAATTCAACTCATTGTCCAACTCCCAAGTCATATATCATCCTATTTAGAAAATCTTTCCTAGTACTGCCACAATCAGAATTGGTCTCTTCCACCAGGCTTTGTTTATATCTCCAATAAAGCAGTTACATAGTCTATATTGCAGTTACTGAGTTTGTATCTGCCTCTCTGACTAGGTTGTGAACTCTCAGTATTTTCACTGTCAAGTTATTTCACTCAACTTTAGACATTTATTGCCTCGCTCAGTCTCTTGCCCACGGTAGAATTTATATGAGAGTACATATTCAACTGCTATAACAGAGACAGAGGTAATAGTGCCTCAAAGAAGATAGAACTCTATCTCTTCACACAAGGACACAGGCTGCTTGTAGCTTTGTCATCCTTTGTGTGTTGGCCTCATTTGTAGGGTCTCATAAAGCCCCAGCAAGTCCTCATGTCAGGCAGCAGGATGGAGAAGGGCCGGAAAGAGAGGACACACCTTCTCCATGCCCCGGCCTGGAATTGTGCACATTACTTCTATTCAAATCCCATCGGCCAGAACTAAGTCACATGCTGCACTTAGCTGCAGAAGAGATATAGCCTTTTCCTCGACAGCCACCTCCACAGGTAAAACATTGGGAAGAAGGGAAGAATGGGTGCGTTGGAAAGCAACTAGCAGTCTTGCCACAGAATCAGTGGACACTTGCTTTAAAAAATCACAAGAAGCTCTAGAACTGGCAAAACTAAACTATAGTGATAGAAGGCAGATAAGTGGTTACCTGAGCTTGGAGGGAAGGGGGTTAACTAATCAGAGGCACAAGAAAACTTTTTGGTTTTTTATTTTTATTTCTTTATCATGGTAGGGTATGGCACATAAAATTTACTATCTTAAGCATTTTTAAGCATATAGTTCTGTTATATTAATATTCAGTACATTCACGTGGCTGTGCAACCATCACTACTATCCATCTCCAGAACCTTTTCATCTTTCGAAACTGAAACTCTGTACCCATTAAACAATAACTCACTATCAGCTCTGTCCCTAACCCCTTGAAACCACCATTCCACTTTCTGTCTCCATAAGTTTGACTACTCTAAGTATTTCATATGAATGGAATCATACAGTATTTGTCCTTTTGCGGCTGTCTCATTTCACCTGGCATAATGTCCTCAAGGTCCATCCATGTTGAAGCATGAGCCAGAATTTTCTTTCTTTTTGAGGCAGAATAATATTCCACTGTATATATAGACCACATTGTGTTTACCCACTCATCCATCTATGAACACGTGGGTTGCTTCCTCCTTTGGGCTACTATAAATAATGCTATGAACATGGGTGTACAAGTATCTGTTTGAGTCCCTGATTTCACTTCTTTTGGGTGTCTAATTGAAAGTGGAATGGCTGGATCATATGGTAATCCTACATTTAATTTTTTCAGGAATCACCACACCATTTTACACAGCAGCTGCACCTTTTTACATTCCCACCACCAACACACAAGGGTTCCAATTTCTCCATATTTTTGTGAATACTTTGTGTGTGTGCGTATGTGAATGTGTTTTATAATAGCCATTCTAATGGGCGTAAAGTGCTATCTCCTTGTGTGGGGGGAGGGGAGGGTTAAGAGACATGGTCTCGCTATGTCACCCAGGCTGGAGTGCAGTGGCTGTTCACAGGCACAATCACAGGACACTACAGCCTTGAACTCCTGGGCTCAAGGGATCTTCCCACCTAAGCTTCCCCAGTAGCTAGGAGTACAGGAGTGCACCGCCATGCCCCTGTGTCCTTGTGGTTTTGATTTGCATTTCCCTAATGATTAGTGATGTTGAGCATCTTTTCAAGTGCTTATCGGTGATTTGTATATCTTTTTGAAAAAATATCTATTCAAATCCTTTGCCCAATTTTTAAAATTGAGTTGTTTTTTGTTGTTGAACTGTTTATATATTCTGGGTATAAATCTCTTATCAGAGATATGATTTGCAAATATTTTCTCCCATTCCATTAGTTGTCTTTAACTCTGTTGCACAGCTATAATGCATAAAAGTTTTTGGTTTTGATGAAATCTAGTCTATCTATTTTTTCTTTTGTTCCCTATGCTTTTGGAATTATATCTAAGAAATCATTGCTAAATCTAATGCCATGAAGATTTCCCCTATGTTTTCATCTATGAGTTTTTTTTTTTTTTTTTTTTGAGACGAAGTCTCACTGTGTTGCCCGGGGCGAGTGCCATGGCATCAGCTTGGCTCACAGCAACCTCAAACTCCTGGGCTCAAGCGATCCTCCTGCCTCAGCCTCCCGAGTAGCTGGGACTACAGGCATGCGCCACCATGCCCGGCTAATTTTTTTTCAATGTATTTTTAGTTGTCCAATTAATTTCTTTCTATTTTTAGTAGAGGCGGGGTCTCGCTCTTGCTCAGGCTGGTCTAGAACTCCTGAGCTCAAACAATCCGCCCGCCTCGGCCTTCCAGAGAGCTAGGATTACAGGCGTGAGCCACCGCGCCCGGCCCATCTATGAGTTTTATAGTTTTAGGTCTTGCATTTAGGTCTTCAATCCATTTTGATTTAATTTTATATATGGTATAAGATAAGGGTCCAACTTCATTTTTTTCTTACCATGTCGATATCCAGTTTTCCCAACATCATTGGTTAAAAAACGACTGTCCTTTCCTCACTGAATGGTTCTTGACACCTCTGTCAAAATTCATTTGACCATATATGTGAGGCTTTATTTCTGGCTGCCATTGGTCTCTATGTTTGTCTTTATGCTAGAACCACACTATTTTGGTTCTCATAACTTTGTAGTAAATTTTGAAATCGTGAAGTGTGAGACTGCCAACTTTGTTCTTTTTCAAGATTATTTAGGCTATTTGGGGTCTCTAGAGATTCTTTAAGAAGTTTAGAATGGATTTTTTCTTCTTCTGCAAAAAAAATGTTGTTAGGATTTTGATAGTGATCACATTGAATCTGTAGATCTCTTTGGGTAGTGTTAATGTCTTAAATAAGGAAACTGATGATGAAAAAGTTCTGTTTCTTGTGATGACAGTTACATGATTCACGCATCTTTCAAAATTCATACAATTGTACACTTGAAATGAGCACATTTATTGCATGAAAATTATATCTCAATGAATTGATTAAAAACTTAAAAAAGATATCCTAGACTGTGCAGGAGAGGCCTGAGCCAATATGTACAGGCAGAAAAAAAAAAAAAAGAAAACACTAAGAAAAGCCTGCTCTCTCTAGCCAAAGGACTTGAAAAGGGATAGTCTAACAAGATAGAAAGCTGAGCACTGGGTCACAAGCCAATAGGCCTCTCTCTATAGAACCAACATAATTTATAATATCCTCCCTTGATTTTTAGGATTGTATTCTCTGACCTTACTACCTTTTCAACCACCTCTTTTAAGTTTATCCTAAGCCTTCGTCTGTTCTAATTATCAGTGAGCTTCAGCCTCAATTAAATGAAAGTGATAACCTGGGCCCCAAGTGTGACTATCCAACCATCTACATCCTATATCTAAATCCATGAGCAGGCTCTGAGTTATTCCTGCATCTTTAGGACTCTGTGCATTTGTTTATGTAGTTCACTTTTCCTGAAGTGCTCTTATCCATCCTTCAAAATCCTTCTTAACCTTTAAGTCTCAGCTATTAGGCCCTGTTCGGCTTTCTGAAATCTTTCAGTCAGAACACACTGCTCCTTCCTCTGTGTCCTGGGCTTGTTTTATTCTGTCCTCTACATTAGAAGTCGGGGTCCTTTGGACTAGGAGTTGAATCTGTTTATTTTATATGCACCACTTGCCAATGCCCTAGATATATATTTGATGAATGAATGAACTGGTAATTTCATCTTCATAAAGACTTTTATAGGAGAGAGATTAAACATGAGAGAAGAGTGTGGTCCATAAATATACACACAGGACTGTAGGAGTGGGAGAAGCCCAAATGTAGATATGTTAGGTATAGATACCAAGGTATATTCATGGGCAGAAACCTGGACGTGCTGGTGGGGAGGTGTTGGGTAGGTAAGTTGAGGGGGGCAGTGGAGGAGTATGTGGAGATAAAATAAAATGGCTGATACCCCAGGAGACTGAGAGGACAATGAGAAGGGGTGACCATACCTGTGGGTAGTCCTGGCCTTCTGAATAGGTAGTGGTTTCCAATCTCACTCTCACCTCAACCCAACTTACACACACCTTGCCTATTTTTATTTCATTATTGTTTCTTGAAGATATATTCATTAAAAAAATACCCCTGGGAAGCATTCAGTTACATGTTAGTTACCAGTTAAGCCAGGATGTGAGAGCAAAATCCTATAGGAAATTCAGTGTGATGGTCAGTTTCATGTGTCAATTTGGCTAGACTATAGTCCCCAGTTACTCAATCAAACACTAATTTAGGTGTTTCAGTGAAGGTATTTTGTAGATATGAGTTAAATCCATAATCAGTTGACTTTAACTAAGGGAGATTATCCTAAATAATATGGGTGGGCCTCATTTGATCAGTTTAAAGGTTTTAAGAGCAGAACTGAGGCTTCCTTCTCTACAGAAGAACTTCCTCTGTGGCTAACAGCTTCAGCTGATGTCTAAGAGTCCTGGCCTGCTCTTCCAATGTGCCTTGCTAGCTGCCACAGTCACACAAGCCAATTCCATGCAATAAATCTCTTAACATATATATGTATGTGTGTGTATATATATATATATATATATATATGTATATATATATATTTCCTCCTGGTTCTGTTTCTCTGGATGAACCCTAACTGAGGGTTGGAGTTGAGCATAGAGAGGTTTGCATAGAGGAGTAAAAAAAGAGAATTCGGCACCAAAGAGAGTGCTGATGGGGAAGTTGATTTGACAATTTTTCCCAAGGCTGGTCTTCTTTGGTAAAACAAAAAAAGGACAAAAAAGACAGGAACGAGAGGAGACTGAGACGTCAGAGTAAAGATGGAAAAGGTAGGGAGCCTGGCTGTGCTACAAACTCACTCTTTTTCAGCAGCTTTAGTTATTGGCAGTGGGGGCATGAGGGAGGAGAGGGTTGACTTTCAAATGGTATCTGCAGATTGCATGAAAGTTACTCTTCACAATAGCACAAGCTCACTTTAACTTCTTTGTGCATGTCTATTCTTTCTTGTAGCCAGAGAGGCAAATGCATATCTTTGTAATTAATGTTTCCAGACTTATCTGCAACATCAAATGCCCCAAATAAATAAGTAAATAAGTGAGCAGAGAAGGAATTGGGTCCCTTCTATACAGAAAGTGTTTCCTCCAAACACCATGAATAATTCTGGCAATTTTTCCAGACACTAGTTGGTATTCTAAATTAAATGTGTATTTTAATAACTCAACAGCAAGAATATAATATAAACGTGGAATAAATAGGATGTTTTGATAAATATACACTTAAGCTAGCTAGTAAAAAGATCACAATGTATATGAGCTTTGGAAGAAAAAAGAAATGACCCTTGACTCTGGTACAGCCTTCAAGGGACTATAAGAGGGCAGCTACATGGGCATGACAAAAACCAGGAATAAGCAAAAAGTTGGAGATCCGAAACTGGACAGACCTAAAACCATGCCAAAAATTAATCAGCAATTAGATGAGAAATGTAAAAAATTGTCTACCTGAAAAGGAAGTAAATTGAAATAAATTAGAAAACTTTGTGGTAAAAATTTCTTCTGAAAGAAACAAAATACTGATACACAGAATACGTGGATGAATCTCAAAAACATGTTGAGTGAAAGAAGCCTGTGATTCCCTTTATGTGAAATTCTAGAACAAATAAAACTAATCTATGGCGGAAATTAATCAAAACAGTGGCCAGCTCTTGGAGGTGGAGAAAAGAATTGACTGGAATGGACAAGAAGGAACTTTCTAGGACAATTAGTAGTCATCAGGAAAATACAAATTAAATATACATTAAAACTATAATAAATTGCTACAATAAAAACTTCACATATAGATCAACAGAATTAGAGTCTAGAAATAAATTCATACATTTATGGTCAATTGATTTTCTACAAAAGGACCAAGAGGAAAGACCAATGAGGAAAGAATAGTCATTGTAACAAATCATGCTGGGACACCTGGATATCCACATGCAAAAGAACCTGTCTGGACCATTACCTCACACCATATACAAAAATTAACTAAAAGGGGATCATAGACCTAAATATAGGAGCTAAAGATATAAACTCTTAGAAGAAAACATAGGTGTAAATCTTTGTGATTTTGGACTAGGCAATGATTTCTAAGATACGATACCAAAAACACAAACAACAAAAGAAAAAAAAACAGATAAATTGGCCTTCATCAAAATTAAATGGAAAAATAAACCTGACAATACCAAATGTTGAGACGAGAAGCATTCGCTCATACTTTCCTAACGGAGGTGTAAAATGGTATAAGCACTTTGGAACATTGGCAGTTTCTTATTAAGTTAAACACATATCTATCCCATAATCCAGCAATTCCATTCCTAGGTATTTGCTTTAGAGAAATGGTGAATACCTATGAATATTCTTTAAAATTTATTTTTTTGAAGAATGTTGTTGACTCAGTTGCAAAAAAGTTCCTCAGGCAAGATGACAGCAAGGAACCTCTGGGGCTCCCCATTTAGGGGTAGAGCTAAAGTTTAGAATCTGCTTTTAGAAATCTTTAACTACCCACCTACCAAGAATAGTGTCGTGTATTTTTTTCTAAAAAAAGAACTGATATTTATTGAGCACTTAGTATTGAGCACTTAACACTATATTACATAGTTAATCTAATTTAGACCCCACCAGAACCTCAGAAGTGAGTGTAACAGTAATATTGTCCTCATTTTACAAATGGATTAACTAAAGTTCAGAGAGGTTAGCAGCTTGTTCATGGTCACCCAGGTAATAGATGATTGTACATGTCATGGTTAAAAGAAGTATATCTGTTGCACTTATCTTTGGGTTTCCAGTATCTAGTACATGTTACATGTATAAATGAATGAATGAGCTAATGAGTGGTAGAAGCACTTGAACCTCAGACCTCAGAGAACATACTAGTGTCTGTAGTCTACACTAACTCTAACAGCCCTATTTTTAAGACACAAATTTATAATTTAATGTTTTGTTTTGTTTTGTTTTACTTATAGAGAGATTTAGCTTTGAGAAGCCAGTGACTGTTTTCAAAATTCTAAAATGTTAGCAGAACCCCTAAATTTAATTTACTGAAAATGAAACAACAATGTAGTAATTACTTGAAGGAGTCAGTGCTAATTACTGTCCTACTCTACCAGCTGGGTAAATGTGCATGATGGTAGCAGAGACATTTGAAATACCCATATTAATTAAGGCAAATAACAGATCATGCTATAATAGATGCACCCTAGAGTCTCTAAGGTTTACCCAAATAAAATTTATTCTTCCTTCACCACACATTGCTGTGGAGGTCAGCAGGTGTGGGGACTCTGCTCTGCATCATCATTCAGGGATCCAGGCTCCTTTCTTTGTATGGCAGTTCCTTCCTCTAGATCCTCAGCATTCTCTTCACTTATTAATATTTGCCAGGCAGACTGGGAAAGAAAATGAGAATTTCTTATTGTACTTTTTAAGGGGCAGGCCTGGAAGTGGCATATATCACTTTGCTTATGTTTTATGGGCCAGAATTCAGCCAGAAGACCTTCCCTAGCTGCAAGCTGTAGGCCCCAAGGAAGAGGACATGGATGTTGACGTGGTTATTGACAAGAATGAGCAGTCTATGAGGAAACACCCCCACAATGGGAGGGAAAACGCTGGAAACCCAACAAAGAAGGATGTTATGCCTATTATGACATTTAATATATGATATAGCTGTTTAAAACAGACTGTATAACTATTTATATCACGGAAATACTGAATAAAATTAAATTACGGAGAGAAAAATAATAAGTATAAATGGATTCATACTAGTAAAAATGTATATTATACATACTGTTAATTGAAAGGACCAGAATTATTTTTTATATGGAAAGTTCATAGCAAAGAAAGAAAAAAAGAAAAGAAAAAAGGAAGGTAAACTGACTCCATAATTGTACTTAAGCTGCCCAAAAATTGTGCTGAAATGGTGATAACAGGGGTCATGGTCCCTGTTCTGGTTACTGATTGCTGCATAAAAAACTATCTCAAAACAATTTTGTGGGTCATGAATCTAAGCAGAACTCAGCTGGAGAATTCTGTTTCAGGAGGCATTGGTGGAGGACACTTGGTATTCCTCTGGCAGGTGGGGTGGTCTGGAGGGTCCCAGCTGGCTTCCCTGGTATGGCTAGAAGACTGGGCTTAAATGGGGACTGTTGACCAGAGCATTTGCACACGATCTCTCTAGCATAATGGCTCAGTGTAGCTGGACTTCTTATATGACAGCAAGGCTCCATGAGCAAATGTCCCAGTGAAGAAAGCTGAGGCTACATGGTCTTCTATGACACAGGCTTGAAATTCACATAGCAAAACTTCTGCCACGCTCTACTGGTCAAAGCAGTTGTGAGTCCACCTAGATTCAAAGGAAGGGGAACATAGATTCTACTCTCAATGGAAGAAGTGTCAGAGAATCTGTGATCATGTTTTAAAATCACTATACTCCTACTGGAGGACCCTTTAATAAAACACTGTACAGGCCATGGGTCCTAGCTCTAGTAGCTGCCAAGTATAAAAGGAAGAAAAGATATAAATGATCTGATGTTGCTGGGGACAAATCTGGGCTGAGGACAGAAAAAGGAAGTATTTTGCTACAAGTTCCTGGACTTGCCTATGATTCCTGGTACACTGCTATGAAAACACTAAACAATCAAAATTGTCCTGCCAAACAAAATTTTGTATGTGTGTGTGGGTGTTGGAGAAGATGGTTTGCAAGGGATGGAAAGGGGAAATAAGGTAGGGAGACTCCACTTTCTAACCCTGTAGTCAGTGGGCATTACTTTATCGTTACTGGGATTAATAAAATAATAATATTTACATTTATTTGTATAGTGCTTATAATTTTCAAAGACTTTCATACAGGTTATCTCATTTGATCTTAGCAATAACCTCATGGGATAAATATTACGAGCATCCCCAAAAGACAGATGAGGATACTAAGGCTCAGAGTCAGTAAGTTAATTGCCAAGATCACAAAAGGATCCTAACAAGTATCAGAATTAGTCAAGACCCCAAGTCCAGAACTCCAAAGAGTGGGACAAATACCTTCTTACAATCATCAAATACAGAACTTAAATTCCCTTCACTCTGGGTGACGGATGCCCAAAACCAAGCAGAGGATGGCAATCTAATAATATAAAAAGAAACATGGGTCGGGCGCAGTGGCTCACACCTGTAATCCTAGCACTCTGGGAGGCCGAGGTGGGCGGATCGTTCTGAGCTCAGGAGTTCAAGACCAGCCTGAGCAAGATTGAGACCCCATCTCTACCAAAAATAGAAAGAAATTAATTGGACAGCTAAAAATATATATAGAAAAAATTAGCCGGGCATGGTGGCACCTGCCTGTAGTCCCAGCTACTTGGGAGGCTGAGACAGTAGGTTTGCTTGAGTTCCTGGAGTTCGAGGTTGCTGTGAGCTAGGCTGATGCCACGGCACTCGCTCCAGGCAAGAGCGTGATAATCTGTCTCAAAAAAAAAAAAAAAAAAAAGAAATTGCTGAA
>CAUYSK010047532.1:0-17122 GCA_963575035.1 Avahi laniger | reverse complement strand
CACAAGATGTCCCACTGAGAGGACCCAGGGGCGCCCTCTGGAGTTGGGAGGAGGAATTGCAGGAGGTGGGGCGGGGCAGGATCCAGATATGAGGACGCCCCACCCCCACCGGAAACTTCTAGAGAGCTTTGGAGGAAACCATAGTGGGGGAGGGTTTTTCTCTATCACTTGGGCAGAGCCTCTTGAACTGCAGAATCCCTTCCTTCTTTTTTTCCTTCCTTCCTACCTTTATTCCCCTTCTCCCTCTCCCTTCTTCCTTTCATCCTTTCTTTCCTCTTTCCCCCTCATACTTTAGTTCCAGGGGGTAGAATTTGAGCCCTCTGCAGTACACGTCTGATCATGCTGCTTTCCTGCCAGTATCCTGCAGTTCTCTCCCAACCGTAAAAAACCCAACAGAACCTCTTGCTACCAGGAGAGCTGGGGAAGTGAGTCATGGCTTGGCAGCTTTTATAAGGGGTGGCCCAGGAGGGGGAAGGAAGCTGGGAAGGTCTGTGGGGGCGTCTGCACGTGGATCCTGGGGAATCCTTCCTGAAGCTAACCCGTCACAGGGGCGTGCCACGTGGTCAGGAGGGCAGACCCAGAGACGTGAACTCTGGCAGGTTGCTTCGGAACAGCGTTTGTTTCACCCCATTTGCCCACTGTGGCAGACAGATTGGCTATAAACGCATTCATGGTGGTGGAAGGACTCAAGGATGGCTCCCCTGGTCCCCACCTCCTCGTGTGTAATCAGCTTCCCTGACAACTGATACTCAAGGTTGGCCAGGAAGGAAAGACTAGAAAGGCAATCTCTGCACCCACAAGAAGCAATCTTCTCAAAGGTGAAGCTTCCTTTCCAGATTTTAGCGGCACATAGGATGCCTGGAGGAGGAGCAGGATTTGGGGTGCACAGAGCACCCGGGATGCCCTGGGCAGCACTAGCTTCTCTTGCCGCAGGGAAGGGGGCAGGAAGTTGGTGGGCTTGGAGGGGAAGGTTTAGTCTGTGCTGGTGACACAGTTAGACAGCCTGTGCTCTGGGGCTGGGTGTGGACTAAGGAGTGGGGTTCAGAAACCCGGATAGTGTCTCAGGCTTTTTCTAGGTAAATTTTTATCATGTGGTTTCGTTATTTTGTCTGAATTGAATCCCCAGAATTTAAACGTATGCATAATCAAATGCAAGTACAAGCCTACATTTGAAAGTCAGATATAAAAGGTTACTGGGTTTGTATCATTTTGCATTATCCAGGATTCTGCTTTTATCCATAAGAATGAATAAATAAGAGTTGTCTGAGACCAAAATAATTTTCTGGGCAAAGCAGAATAAATGTGTTAAAATGAAGAAGAAGAAGGCAAAATAAACCTCTGGAGATGAAAAGATTTTCACTCAAGATTGAGCTTAGAGAGATGGAATTTGCCTGTTATTTTCAATTTTTATCATCTGGCCTTTTATTAGCAAGGCGATGAGAGGGAAGTGCAGAGATTGTGGAGGGAAGAAAGGACGGGAAAGTGAACACACGTGCTCATCAATTAGCCCTGAGCAGGCGCTGCCAGAGCCCCTGACGCCAACCTCTGAACACATTAGACTCCAATCAGTTCTCCTTAAGGTCCTCATCAAATTCCTTTTTCATGAAAATCAAATTTCTTTGGCTAACTTAATTAATATTTCCAGAGGGAACTTGAGAAAGCAACCCAGTTAAATCCTGAAGTTAGCTGGGTGTTAATTCAAATTAAGGAGGAGACTCTCCATTTCGTTTCTTCTTTCCATTTTTAGAAAAGAGTAGACATTTTATAGCTTGAGGAATTTTTGAAGACTTCTAAAATAAGGAGAGATCATTTATTATAAAGCCATTTCTCTTCTGTCTCATTTTGGGTTCTCTAAGAAGGCCTATCTGTAGTTTTATAAATGGCTTTCTTGATAACATTTATGCAAGAATTTGTTCTATTTTTAATTACACATACGTCTCCCCTTGTCAAATGTAACAGGTGCTTAGATGGAATCAACGGATTGAAATAGTATTTTTAAATGGGCTACTTGGATTTTTGCTTCTTCTCTGAATACAGAGTATGCACTTTTTTTTTTTTGAAACAGAGTCTCACTCTGTAGCCCAGGCTGGAGCTCAGTGGCGTCACCATAGCTCACTCAACCTTGAACTCCTGGCCCCAATTGATTCCTCCTGCCTCGGCTTCCTGAGTAACTGGGACTACAGGCATGCGCCCCCTTGCCTGGGTAATTTTTCTATTTTTAGTAGATACGAGGTCTCACTCCTGCTCAGGCTGGTCTTGAACTCCTGAGCTCAAGTGATCCTCCCATCTTGGCCTCCCAGAGTGCTAGGATTACAGGCATGAGTCACTGCACCCAGCCGTGTGAACTTTTCATTGTGAAATAATAACATACATATGGATATGTGCACGTAAACAAATAATTCTAAAATGAGCACCAGATATAATCGCTACCTAGGTGAAGAAATAGAACATGACCAGCACCCCAAATCCACACCCGCAATCCCTACTTCACTGATAATCATCTCCTGCTTCTCTTTCCATGTGTACTTCCTCGATATGGATGCCTAAATAAAGACAAGCTTGGCGCTCTCTCTCTCTCACTCATCCTTAAGGTCCCCTACATGTTTATTTATTCTTACTTTAAGGTCATCATTCTTTTGGATGTTCCGATTGTCCCTGTTTGACTGGAGGAAGCTCTTCAAGCTGGGTTCTGTGTCTGATTCTCTCCTTTAGTCTTTTTTTAAAAAAATCAACTTAACTGCAATATTATATTATTTACAAAAAATAAAATGCACCCGTTCTAACTGTGGAGGCACCAGCGTGACCACCCCCCACCAAGACACAGGAATTCCATCAGCCTACCAAGTTTTCTTGTGCCCCTTTTTGACGAGTTCCCCATCCTGGCACCACCATCTGCTTTCATCACTGTTGGTTAGTTTTGTCTGTCTCAACTTTTATGGTGAAACCATACAGTACGTGTTCTTATGCAACTGTGATTTTTTTCACTCGGCACAATGTTTTTGAGATGTGTCCACGCTGCTGGGTGTGTCTGTGGTGGGTTCCTTATTATTTCTGGGTAGCACTAAGCTCTGACATACACCAGATTCGTTTGTCTGTTCACCTGCTGGTGGACATTTGGGTTGTTTCCAGTTTGGGGTTAGCGAAAATAAAGCTGCTATGAAGTTTGCATACAAACAAATCTTTATATGGATGTAGTTTTTATTTCTCTTGGGTAAAACCCTGGGTATGGGATTTCTGGGTCACATGGTAAGTGTGTGGTTAACTTTATGAGATGTTAGCCCAGAAGACCCAAGTTCACTTTGTATATTCCCTGCCCTGGACAAATCTGCCATTTCTCCAAGGAGCCTGGATTCCTTTTAAATAAATAGCAGTATTTAGAAATTGGGAATCAGATGCTTAGTGTGCTCATAGACAGAAAATTAAACCGTGACTTAAACATTACACCTCATGCAACTAAAATTAACTGAAAATATATCACAGGCTTTTAAAAATGCAAAATATCAAGCTATAAAACTTTTAGAAAAAAATAGGAGAATATCTTCTGGACCTAGGGCTAGGAGGTGGAACTCTTAGACTTGAAAGTAAAAGCATAATCCATAAAAGAAATTAAAAACCTTTGCTCTGTGAGAAATCCTGTTAAGAGGATGGAAAAACAAGCTGCAGAGTGGGAGGAAGTATTTGCAACCCCATCTCTGATAAAGGACTAGTATTGAGAATATATAAAAAACTTTCAAACTCAACAGTAAAAAACCAAAGAATCCAATTAGAGAACGGACAAAAGTCATGGACAGAGACATGGCGCATCTTCACCGAGGCGGATACACAGACGGCCAACGAGCACACGGAGAGAGGCTGAGCATCATTCCCCATGAGGGAAATGCAAATTAGAATCTCAATCTGATACCACTACACATTATCAGAATGGCTAACATAAAAAATAGTGATGACTGGTGAGGATGCTGTTAAACTGGATCACTCATGCACTGCTGTGGGAATGCAAAATGGCACAGCCAGTTTGGGAAACAGTTTGACAGTTTCTTACAAAACTAAACATGCAAGCACCCCATGACCCAGCAATTGCATTCTTGGGCATTTATTCCAGAGAAATGAAGATCTATGCTCCCCCTAGAACATGTACACAGATGTTCATAGCAGCTTTATTTATTTTAAACTGGAATAAAATGCATTTTAACTTAGATAGAAAAAATTTTAAAATTAGCCATATTCATCAGCACTTGCAAAAATAACACCCCACACACCTACTTAACAAAATAAAACTTGTAGCTAAAAAATACTTTTTATAAAATTCTTTCCTGCTTTGTCTATAACACGAATCAGGGGATAAATCAGGAAGAGTTCTCGTATGATAAGAAGATAACTTTTCTATTTAATTTATTAATATTTCAAGAAGATTTTCTAACATCTGAAATGCCTTTTAAGGAATCTCTCTGGTTTAAACGCAGAAGCTTTGTCAGACCTCAGCCAAGAGCACACACTTCCTCCCTGACAACATCCTCACGACTCTTATCATTTAGATGAATCGTCAGAAATTACCACTCGGCTTCATTTCTTGACTCTCTCATTAGAAAAACCCATAAACTTTACATTCTACTTATGCTAATGTTTTTAAACAAATCTTGCTATCTTATGTGCATAATATCAAAATATTGTTTGAAATCTAACGTTCGTTTATCTTGGTTCATTTCAAGCTCAGAGATACATGAGCACTGAGATGAGCTAGAATCTCCTGTGACCTCCAAACTCCTCCAGTCTGTGAAACCTGGGTCCCTGTGACTGACACGCAGACACTTTCATCATCCTTGCTGCTGGTCGATGCCAAACCTGCTGGGAGAAGGGTCTCAAACAGACCAGCCTATTCGTTCCTTCTTCCAAAATTGGAGGTATTTCTCCTGCCATTTAGTGCTGATTCAAAGACTTCTGTGTAACTTGCTGTGTGTCAGGCACTATTGTAAGCATTTTATATATGTTAATTAATTTATTCCTTATACCCACCCAATGAAGTAAATAGTATTATTATCCCCATTGTACAGACAAGGAAAGTGAGGCACAGGAAGGGAAATAACCCGCCCAAGTTCACACGAATGGGAGGCAGATCCAGGAACCAGAGCAAGCAGCTCAGATCCAGACTCAGGCTTTGCTGCCTCCTGGTTGAAAGAGCAGGTGGCTGGGGGACCTGTGCACGTGGGAAGGATTGAATCAACAGACGGACAAGTTTGTCCTGTGTGGCCATAAAGTGCTGGAGGATCCCGCCAGCCTGTGGCCTCTGCATGTCAGCATCTGGCCTCGTTCCTGGCCGGGACTTGCTTTTTCATGAATGCCACTGCTGCTGAAATGCATTAACAGTATCAGGAGTTCAGAGTCGGGAGGCAGGAAACCTGCGTCTTATTTTGGCTGTACCCACTAATTTGCTGTGCGTTCTCAGGGACGTCAGTGACCCATTTCCCTGTCTGTAACAAAAATTCAGTGAGAATACTTCTTCATATTCCCCAATGCCGTGTCTTGATTTGTCCAAGTGAAAGACTGTTGGCAAGACTGGAGAAGTCCAGCTCTGGTTTTGAGACTGACATTTGAGACGGTCTTCACCTCCATGTAGGCAAAGCGCGACTCCGCAGGCTGCTAAGTGGTCCCCACTGGCGGTTTGTATCGACAAGTTACAGTCTCTGTGCCGCAGCCGTGTGTACGTTTCCCTTACGGCTCCCGTGCGTTGCTTGTTCAGAGTTTAATCAGTGCAGGATAAAAGGGAATGTTTAGTTAGAAAGCCCTCTCCTCAGAGCAGGAGGAAGGCTCCACACAAAGTAGGGACAATAGGGAGTGTGGAAACATACCTCTGAAAGTCTAATAAAGCCCAACAAAACACACAGTTCGTTTTATGGAAGTGGAATTTACAGTGAGGACAGCTCTACTCATTCTATCACACACAGTGTCCCTGCAGAAGTATTCGTCGCCGGTGTTGGTGTCACTTGGGGGACAGGGCTCCAGTGATCCGGGTGCAAACATCTCAGTAGATCTTTAACCACAAATGGCTTTGCCCTGAAGCCCATCCAATTCGGCTTTGCAGTTCCTGATATGAAAGTTTTGCTTTTTATGTTTACAAGCGATTCGAGTTGGGGAAGAGAGAAGTTAGCTCTTTTTTCAGTTAGCAGGGGAAGGGAGAAATATAAATTCCCAGCGTTCATCCTTGGCCCCTGGTTCTCCCTGTTGTTAGGTGCTAAGCTGTGCTGAGGGTATACGAAAGCCCAAGCACACCACAGGGCACGCTGACCACACAAGAAATGACATTTAGCATTTTCTGGTGAGTGGCTCTTCCATTTCCCTGCTTACAGCCGAATTTAGGGTAATGGCTGTAATGGTTTTTCCAGTTCTGGAGAGACAATATATAGGGGGAAGTCAGATTATCTTGTACTTGTGACTTTTGGCTAATTTTCTTTTGAGACAGCTTCATCTGCACCAGTCTTCCTGACCAGGCAGCGGCCGGGACGGTCCCGCAGGCACGCCCTCACTGCCCAAGACGTTTTCACGGTGAAGCACTGCGGGCGCTTGTTAGGATCAGAAGTGGGTTTAAGTAGGGGGACTGGGGAATAATTATTATGCTTTCCCTTTAGAGAAACTAAAATCCACGACTTATGCCACAGCCAAGGTATAGTGAAACCAAGGAATGTGACTGGCCTGTTTTAGCTCTTGTCCTGGGAAAAGATTCATTTCTTCTTTTCCTCAAATGCCAATTGTGCGTTGATTTTTTGCCCTCTGTCATGTAATGGGCTGGGACAGAGGTGACAACTCAGTCATGTAGGAGAGTCAGGCACGTCAACACCTGCACCTGCTGTGAAAACGTACAGTGAGTACCTGTGCCCGGGGCTCTGCCTGGGACTCAGTCGGGCCAAGCTTCCCGAAGGAGGGGCCCGGGGCGAGGGGAGCCGTGCAGAGGCTGAGTGCTGCCCAGGTTCGTGGCCCCAGAGCCCGCGGCGGCTCTGTGTGACTGCGGCTCGGGGAGTGGCCGGGAAGTGACGAGAGACAAAGCCTGAAAGACGAGTGGAGACAGACCCTGGAGGGCGTGGGCACATGCCGTGGCCTCTCGATTGTGTGTCTTGGCAACGCAGAGACTCTGAAGGGTTTTTTTAAAACTGAATTTTTCTTATTGTGATAAAAAAAGCCAGATAACAAAATTTACCCGTTTAAGCATTGTAAGTATGCAGGTCAGTGAATTAAGCACATTCACGTGGCTGTGCCACCGTCACCACCCTCCATCGCTGGAACCTTTTCATCTTCCCAAACTAAGCTCTGTACCCGTTAAATAATAACTCCCCATTCCCCGGGCCCCCAACCCCTGGTAACCCCCATTCTATTTTCTGTCTCTGTGAATTGACGGCTCTAGGTACCTCACAGAAGTGGAATCACACGGTATTTGTCCTTTTGTGACTGGCTCATCTCACTCAGCATGATGTCCTCAAGGCTCGCCCATGTTGTGGCAGGTGCCCGAATTTCCTTCCTCTCACAGGCTGGATGATATTGCCGTGTGAAACACGTCTCGTTTACCCACTCCTCTCTCGGTGGACACCGGCTTGTTTTCACCCTTGGCTACTGTGAACACGGGTGTACACACACCTGCGCCAAAGGTTGTGAGCAGGATTGTGACTGGAAACATCCTTTAGGAAGATCCCCCTGGTGGTGCAGAAGGTGATGATGACGATGACAACACAGGAAACATTTAACGCGTGCTCAATATGCGCCGGCGCTGCCCTGAGTGCTTGGCATGCATTGACTTGCTCAATCCTCACACCTGCCCTTTGAGGTCCAAGCTGCCATCATCTCCATCGGACCCAGGAGCATATGGGGGCCCAGGGAAGCGGAGGAACGTGCCCAAGCCTGCAGACAGCAGAAGCAGAGCCCGGAGCGGAGTCCGCACGGTCGGCCTGCAGAGCCTCCATGCTCACACGGTGCCACGCGGCCTCTCCTGGTGGATGGGAAGGAGTGGGCTGGAGAACGGAGACTGGAGGCCAGAGGCGGTGGCTGGGCCACTGGAATAGTCCAGGCAGGAGCTGACTAGCGCTGTGCACAGAGCTCGAGTTGCAGTGGGGAATGGGTGTGAGGACAGAGACTTGAAAGTTTTAGCAGGTGGATGGACAAGCTCCCAGTGAGTGACCATGGGTGTGAGGAAGGGGAAGAGCCCTGCGAGGACCGACAGCTTGTGAACTTGATCGTGTAGGCGGGGAGCGTGCCAGTTGCTAAGAGGACATACTGATTCTAGTCGGTACCAACTGAAGCTGAGATCCTGCCGGATGTTCAGAGAGAGACAGTAAGACTAGAGTCAAACTCAGTAGGAAGATTTTGTTGGAGTCACAGATCTGGTTGTGCAATCATCACAGAGTAAGGACTTCCAAGAGTCTAACTCTTGGAAGCAGATGCGCTTGTGTGTAGAATGAAAGGAAGAAGGTGGAAATGGAAGCCCAGGACTTGGGGAGTTGCAGAGCCGGGGCAAAGGGCATACTGGGGTTTGTACATTTGAGAGCTGACACGACAGCACAGAGGTTGGGAGGTGAGTCCCCTCTGCGTTGCCCACGTACCATTTCCCCGACTGTGCCCCACTTCTGGGGAACACCAAGGGGGCACTGGGTCAACAAGAGGAGACGGCAGGTATTTGGAGGGAAGTGGTGGAAGGGTAAGAGGACATGGAAGCCAAGGTGGGGGAGAGTCTCTGGAAGGATGGCGCTGAATGCCTCACCGAGATCAAATGAAATGGGTCCAAAAGGTGACCACTGACTTTTGCAGGCGCCATCATTGGTGACCCCAGAAAGAGCTATTCTGTGAAGGGGTGGGAGCAGGAGCCAGCTCGCCCTGGATTGAGGCACGAAGAAGAGTGTGGAGTGTGTATGGGAGTCAGGAGAAGTGCACCTGGGGCAAGAGGCTGGGCCCTCTGCAGGATGATGGCCAATTCCGAGCTCGTTCACAGAGGGAGGGACAGGAATGGGGCAGAAGCGAAGTAGCCAGTGGGACCAGGCCTGGAGGGCAGAGATGGGGTGTATGTGGGCGAGCGTTTGCCTTCAGTAGAGGAGGGACACTGAGGACAGAGAAGATGAGTGGGGACGTCGGGGCATTGTGAAAACGCAGGTGCTCAGTGCTGATCTCAGTGCAGTGAGGCTGGGACACTCGTGTCAGAAATGGCAAAGCACTTAGGGGAAGTCATTTGGCAATGGAGATGAAGTCGTAGCTGGTGCCCACTGACTCGATAAAGTTAGTTTCGGGAATTTAGCCTCAGGATAAATGAAAGAAAAGGCAAACATACAAATGTGCTTGTGGTGCATTATTTACAATATTATTTTTAAAAAGCACATGTGGCTAATGGTATGGAAACTAGTTAAGTAAATTATGGAACATATGCTCAATGGATGGAATATTATGAGGTCATTAAAATTATAATTATGAAGCTTATAGCTATGCAGAAACATAGTTGCGACAGTAAATGGAAAATCCGTTTTAAAATTGTATGTATACTCTAATTGCAACTATGTGAAATATGCTTTAAAATGAAAGTACTCCACAAGAGAATCTCTAAAACTGACACTAGCCGTTGGCTGGGGATAATGGTAAAATTATGGGTGATTTTTTCTTTTCTTTCTCCATTTGGAAAGCTCATTTGGAATGCTACAGTTCTGGTTAAAACAACAGCAATGTAGCCTTGCATCTTATTAGCTATTACCTTATTTAAAACAGAATATCACTGACTTTTTTCCTTCTATACCTGACAGTACCAAGGTCTAATATAATGGATTTTGTGTGATGTAGCAATTCCATTAGAATCTCCTGCCTCCGGTGTTGAGAATGAGTGTTGATAGTAATGGATGTCTTCTCCCTGCAGTTAACAGCTTACTTGGATGTTTTGGATAGAAAAAATGCTGGCTAAACCTTTAACAACCTTCCCAGCCCCGGTGCCAATCCCAGATGGGCTGTGGGCGGGAGACAGGGCAGAGAGGGCTGTCCTTGCCCGTCCTGGACTCAGCACACTGGGTGCAGCTCTCACCCTGCTGGACAAGTCCCTGGAGAGGAGCCCACCGCAGCTTCCCATAAGACTCCCACGTCCCTCTCACCCATCTCACCATGGATGGTAGCGGTGAGACACTATTTTCCTCTTTTTTTGGTACACTAACATTCAGAGAGCTTATTAATGAGGACGACCATTGATACAAATAGGCATTTCGAAATGGCAACTTGAAGTCAAATGGTAGCCATTCTATACTGGGGACAGGGCAGCTCGAGGAGGGGGCAGTAGATACCCGCCTTCCAGCTGCAGGACGTTCCCTTCATTAGAAGAAGCTGCCGCTGAGCACCCAGCTCTGGTTTCCAGTCTTCTCTAATAATTTACCTCTTTCATTGAAAGGAATCAATTTAATGGGTAAGATAATTATAGGTTCAAATGTAGGCATAAGAAAAATAAATCAGAATTTGGAGATTCATCTGCAATAGATGGATTTTAAAAGATAATTATTATGCCTGATGTTTTCAAGAGGCATTAAAATGCATATGAATCCCCTAGATTAAATCCAGGAAGGGGGCAAGAATCCCACCCAGCTGCCTCCGGTCTCTGCGCATTTTGCTGCTTATTCGGTTGTAAACTGCTCCATCTTGTGGTTAAACAAAGGTACTAATGATTAGGGATCCGGATGCTCGTATTTTCACGGTGAAAACCACTGTATTTTCTCCTCTTCAAAGTTATGAATGAGCTTTAAAAAATTCCGACCACACATAAAGGAAGAAAGAAGAAAGTAAAAATTACCCATAATCTCAGTGTCTAGAGCTATCTACACACATGCGTTTTAAAGGTGAAATATAGACACGTATGTATTACATGCATGCTCTTTTATATAGGAGAAATTGTTATGATGTGCCTTTTTTCACTTCAAATGAATCACTGTTTCAACACAATTCAGAAATGAGAGCTGGTCAGCATTTGATCAAGTTAGCAGGTTGTAATTGCTATGAATATTTTCACAGCAATCAGGGTAACCCCAGCCCCCTTGGGTCTGGGCTTCCTGGTCTGTGAAAGGGGGTGGGGGCAAGTGTCAGAGGTCGCAGTGGGACCAGTGGGACCCTTAATCCTGCTCCAGACCTCCTGGTCTTCAAGGTGCCCATGGTTTTACACTGCTCTCCATGTTTGTGTTGTCTGTCTGGGGAAGCATTTGGCTTGCAACAGTGGCAAATTCCCTTCTATTTGATACGTTTAATGATGCTGTTTCTATCCCGAGAAGGCTTACTAAATAGAGCTTTGGTTCTTAAAGTGGGGTCCCTGGACCAGCAGCATCAGCATCAACTGGGAACTGGTCAGAAATGCAGATTCTCAGGCCTTCTCTTGGTTGTCTTGGGGGGAGCAGCCACGTGTCTTAAACTCTCCAGGTGATTCCAAGGCATGCTTAACTTTGAGAGTCACTGATGTAGAACATCAGTGCAAACATCCCATTCTTTCTTAGTCTTGTATCTTTCACCCTCTTGTTACAATTTTCACAATTTTCCCTCCCTACAGATTAGGCTACTACAGTTCAGCTGATCTTGATATGGGTCATAATATTAACTGAATTGGCAGTTACTGGCAATCTTGACCAAGTAACAGGGTGGGGTTAACATACACTTTAATAAATCAAGAATCACTTCCATTTGATTTTGGAATTGCCTTTCAGATAAGTCCAGAGTCAGATCCCTTCCCTTTCCCTCCATGCTGATACTGTGGTCCAAGCCACTGTCATCTGTCACCTGGCCTGGTACGGTGGCCTCCTACCTGGCCTCACTGCTTCCATCTCAACCCTGGCAATCACCTCTGCTCAGATGCTCCAGTGACACCCTCACCCCAAGAAACACCGCTGCCTTCAATATTGTCAAGGCCCTCTAGGTCACCCTCTGGCCTCTCAGACCTCATTTCCCACTATTCCCCCTTTTTCCCTCTGTCTCACACACATTTGCCTCTGACTCTTCCCTGTCCTACTACAGGGCCTTTGCATCAGCTGAGCCCTTTGTCCAAAGCCCTCTGGTCCCAGATGTCTGCGTTGCTCCCTCCTTTGTGGCCTTCACATCTCTGCTCAGACGCCTGGGCAGTGAGGTCCTCGGCTTCTCCATCTAACTTGGACCTGTCCCCCCGCCTCTCTGTGTTGCCCCTTTCCTGCTTCATGGCACTTCCTACCAGATGGAACTCCAGGTCCACGACTTAATTTAATGTTTGCCTCCCTGGCTGGAGTGTGAGCCCCATGCGGTCTAGACTTCTGACCTGCTCCCCTGAACATCCTCAGCACCTAGCACAGCGCTGCATGGAGTAGGGATTCATAAGCATTTGCTGGAAAAAGGTGCTTATTAGGGGACCACGCACCCTGACGTGGAGGGGAGCCCTGGCCAAGGGGACTCCTACTCGCGTGCTCTGGATGGTTCTCACCCTGCTTCACCGCCTGTGAACGGTCAGACTGCTGAGACTGGCGTAGGAGATGCTCCTGCAGCCCTGCCCCACCAGGCAGCTCCCTCGAATCCAGCAGGGCTCTTCCTGCCTAGGGGGACGTGGGTTCTGAAGCCCCCAGTGCGAAGCTCTGGCTGCCACACGCAGCTGACCCAAGTGAGTAAGGCCCAAGACTGTCCAGAGCCTTCATAGTGCATGAGGGAAAAGACACTTTCGTTATTTGGTTTGTATTTGGAAACATCTCTCTGGCTTCTCTGCCGGGCACCTCGAGTTCTCGCGCTAGCCTCATCTCGTTCTTTTTCTAATTATTGAAGCATGAAACCACCAGTCTCCATTCGCTCTGGTATGAAAGTAACAACAACTTATATTCTATAAACACCTGTGTTACTTTTCCATGGCTGTCATAACAAATTGCACAAACTCAGTGGCTGGAAACAACACAAATGTATTCTCTCCTGACACTGAAAGCTTGGCCTCTCTGGGCTGAAAGCACGGTGTGGCAGGCCGTGCCCCCTTCCGGAAGCTCGCAGCCTCGAAAGCTTTCTTCTCGGGGCTCCCAACACCTTAACACAGAGGCTACAGATTCATTTTGATGGTTAGATCGGAAGTGTAGAGCATGAAGTAGACTCCTGTCTAAAAATTCTTTATGTAATTTTTCTGATTTAAAAGGAATCAACGAATTTATTGAGCCAGGGGCAAATTATTGTTACTCTGTTTATTGCACACAGAAGTTAATTGAATAGCCTCAGATTAATCTAAAAGACTTCAGGGCTATATATATGTCACGGGTCACAGCCAGGTATTAGGTGTGCCAGAAGTGAAAAGTGCCTGGTGCTTCCTCTCCAGCCACTCATCTGGTTACCCCCAAACCCCAAAAGCCTGGAGCTGCATTCCCTGCACAGCATGGCACTGAGACTTCCATTCTTGTGGGACCATGCAGGCTCCATTCTGGGGCGGGGGCGGGTGCTAAGTCTGCAAGTTCAAGATCTCCTTTGGCGTGTCGGGTGGCCTATTACAGGTCTGAGAATTTTCCGGCCACATCCTCTGAGAACTTTCTGCCAGTGAACAGGGTTGTCTCCAAGAAGCAGTGTGTGGAGGCGAGGGCAGGGCCGTGGTGGTGGGCTGCCTCTTGCCCCACATGCCACCCTTCTTCCCTCCAGGTCCACACACAGGGGCAGGCTGCGGGGAGCGGGTGGAGGGAGAGCCCTCAGATTCGGGGGCCACACCCATCGCACACCACCAGATGGTACCTGGGGCTGATATTTAGGGAAATTATACACAAAGATAAAAATTAATCCATTATGCTTTTTAAACAAGTCAGTGTTTTAAAGTCAGGGGTGAGAAAAATCAGAAATAAGTTGTGATAAAATTTGACTATAAAATTTTGAATGTGTCCTGTCGTAGTAATGAACTGAACAGGAGTTCTTAACCCAGTGCTGTGTAGAACTGCAGCCCATGGATGGATGTTAGGCGTACTGCGAACCCCTCGAGTTACTGCCCAGTATTTCTCATATAAGCCATTTTCTAGGGCGAGAGTCCTTTATTTTCATCTGATTTCACATGGAGAATGGAATTTGGGGGTCATTGAAAGACAGACTGCTGACCCGACAGTGCACACGATGGCCTCTAGCTTGGGTGATCTTTGTTTGCACGTCTGTGGAGACAGGCCCCCTAACCTTCGTGTGGCTGCAGCAGCTTCGCCCCAGACGTGCTGTGCGACAGAAGCACGGTGCAGGGAGGCAAGGCCACGCAGGGCTCCCGGGAGACACAACATCAGCACGAACCCCAAACAAGCGGATGGGAGCCAAGCCAACTTCCAAATGGGAAATGACCGTGGCGTGGGACTCCAAGACCCGGTGAAATATCAAGTTAGTATTGTTTCTGATAGTTCTTTTCCAGGGAGAGCTGAAGCAGGAGTCCTTAGAAAGAGTAAACTATGAGCATCAATGTCACCTTCCTTTAAATGCTACCTGTGGGTCAGACTCTGCTTTCCCCTCGAGGCAGTTTTGACTTTTCCTGCCAATGCTGGTAGAACCTATTTACCTGGGTCCTGTCCCGTGTTAGAAACTCGCTGGTGTTGCACCTAAGTCCTTGAGGTGGCCCACAGAACACTGAGGGTAGGGATTTTGTCCCCAATTTCAGACAGGAAAGCAAAGGCTCAGGGAGGCGTGGAGAGTCGCAGTGTCCTGGCACCTATGATGTGCCCAGCACCATGCCAGGCCCTCCTGGCTCAGGGCCTCAGAGGCGAGAGCCTGTGCTCACAAGGCTGTCACCCACTCCCAGCCCAACTAACAGGTGAGCCTGTGCCCCCACCACGTGGGGACCACCCCTCCACCAAGTCATTACCAGCACTCACAGCCTCACAGCCAGGACTTAATTGCCTGCTAATTGTTTTCTCTGTGTTTGTTGTGTTTCTCTAATTAGACTCAAAGCTCTGAGGACAAAAATTCTGACTTGACTGTCTGTTGTAACCTCTTACTCTTGGATCCAAAGGAGCTACCAGTTACTCTGGATTGACCGACAGAAGAATCAAGACTGCGTGAGGCAGATGGATGGGCAGATCTCCGAATTCTAAGTTATCGGAACATTTATGAGGAATCAGTTACGAGTTTGTCTTTCGACAATTAGGCAAATCCTTATTTCTGTGCTTTCTGCGTGCCAGGCCAGGGAATAAAGAGCAGAACACTGTGCCCGCCTTTGTCCAGCTTCCAGTGCGAGGGGAGGACACAGCCGTGACTGTCTGGAGCAGGTGCCGCGGGTGCGCGGGGAGAGGCAGGCGGGGCAGAGCGGGGCAGGGCAGGGCGGCGGCAGCCTGGCTGGGGCGGAGGCGCCCAGGCACAGCAGCGGCCTGTGTGGGCTCTGCCTTCCGGGCGGCTGCGGGAGGGTCTGGTAGGGAGGAGAAAGCCTGGAAAAGTGGGTAAGAAGATGGAGCAGAAAGACATTTAGTAAAGAGCCCCCAACCTGTGGCAGAGAGAGGATTCAAACCAGATGCTACGGCCCTGAAACGACAACTTCCGCTTTCAGATGGCCTAATGACAGCCCTGGGGCGCAGAGCTCTCTTGCTGTGCAGCCTGGAATCTTCTGGGAAAAGGATCTGCCATCTTCTCGGAATCGTCCCTTCTGCTGGGCACAGACTTTACCTGGTGCTGCCATAATTCCAGCATGATCCCGGCCCCCTAGAGGCAGCTCAAGATAGGCTGGAGAGCGATTTCCTGGCATCTTTCGGAAGAGCCCTGAGAAACGCAGTGTGGAGGCGCGAGATGTCAGGTTCAGGAGCGGACAGGGAGCGTTTCTCGTCCTCCGGCAGGAGAAGCAGCTCTGCCTGGAAGGGAAGGAGGCAGACAGGGCTGCGACGGGCGCTCGGCGTCTCAGCCTTGAGCCCTGGGCCTGCTGCCCTGCTTGGGACTCTTCTCTAAAGAACGTAGTGGGACTCCCCCGGAGAGCTTCCCTGTCAACTCCCCTTTCAGTTCAGAGGTAGTCCAAGCTGGGCTTTTGCAACCTGGAACCAAGAGAGTCCTAAAATCACCTAATCCTGACTGAAACGCTACATTCAGCATCCTTTATCTATTAAACACAACTCTGGAAAAATATCTTCCCTCCACCACCTCCTCTCCTCACTTCAAAGCAGCAATATTCTGAAATGACAAAGGAGAGATTCACCTTAACAGTGGGGAACACTGCAGGGCGGCGGTTTACTCCCAAGAGTAAGGACAGCACCCGGGTGGAGAGGTTCCCTGTGGGGAGCTGGGATGGGTCTTTCATTCCCCAGGGGAGGGAAAGACCTCACGCTGAGGCCGGCTCTGCTGGAGAGGTTTCAGTCTATTTGGGAAAAGTACAATCAAGTCTTGGGAAAATGAAAAAGAAAGAAGTTTCAAGTTCTCCTCAACAGTTTTCATAGAAGATCCAAAAGTTATCCTAACTTTTGTTAAAGCTTAAGTAGCAGAGATTTAATGAAAAATAATACAGATTTATCACCCTAATAAAGGAGTCTTTTCCCTTCCTTTTTGAAAAATTTCCTTCTTTTAAAATATTTTTTCATATTTTGTACTTCAGAGGTAATTTATATTTTTTGTGAAATGATAGAAAAAATTCTTTGTTAAGATTTTGCTTTTGCACTGATTTTGCTTTTGTATTGAAGTTCAGTAGTTTTTATAGCTTAGTGTTCAAAGATTACTTTCCGTTTTTAATAATGGGTTTATTGTGTAAGAAGTGTTTTAACCAAAGACTTGAAATAAGAAGAAAACTTGTTATAGCCTACAAAGCTATTCATCAAAGAATGTGGCAATAATTTTTGTGAGATGATTATTATTATTATTTCTTGCCTTTTAATTTTGGGGACTGCATTATAGCCTATTTTTTTTTTTTTTTTTTTTTTTGAGACAGAGTCTCACTTTGTTGCCCTGGCTAGAGTGAGTGCCGTGGCGCCAGCCTCGCTCACAGCAACCTCAGTCTCCTGGGCTCAAGCAATCCTACTGCCTCAGCCTCCCGAGTAGCCGGGACTACAGACATGCGCCACCATGCCCAGCTAATTTCTTTTTTCTATATATTTTTAGTTGTCCAATTAATTTCTTTCTATTTTTGGTAGAGACGGGGTCTCGCTCTTGCTCAGGCTGGTCTCGAACTCCTGAGCTCGGAACGATCTGCCCGCCTCAGCCTCCCAGAGTGCTAGGATTA
>CAUYSK010047530.1:0-21890 GCA_963575035.1 Avahi laniger | reverse complement strand
AAGAAAAGATACAAAACTTAAATAAAGTTCTATTAAGCCTGAATATATGAAGGCAATAGTTGGAAATTCCAATATGATAGTACACAAAATAGATGGAATATTAAATAAGACATGATATATAGCAACTGTAATCAAATGTATTTACTGTTGATAATTTTAATTAAGGAAGTTGTTAATGGAGTTGTGTATATTCAGGAAGGATTTCATGGCTTTATTTTTAGAAGCACAGACTCTCAAATTTACAAGTCATATGAATTAAATGAATCCAATGATCTACATGTAATTGAAAGCCATCCTTCCAGTGCTGGAGAATAATTTTAATTGCAAATGTTATTAAACTGCCCTTGCAAATTTATTTATGTGAACAAAGTTCCCATAACAGGGCTACCATTTGGTGGTTTAAATATGTATAGCACAGTCATTAAAGACTTCCAGAAATTAAAATAAGGACCTTCTTCTTTCATTTATTTCTTAAAATATTCACTTCCAATTGGGTCTCTGAAAGTTATGTTTTCGTCCCAGCACTACCAACATTTATTTATGTAAGGATCTATGTTCTTCAACAGAAGGGAGCCTGAGACTCAGAGTAGAAAAATGAATCCTTCAAGGTTGCACAACACCTACATATAATCAGAGTGGGGGGGGTTCTGATTTTTAGATGTAGACATGCCTACACACTCCACATTTGCTTCTAGATAGAACACAATGTTCAATTTGAATGATTCAAGTAACATTTGCAGTGGCAAAGTTTGAGACATACCTGTACTCAGCTCTCTTTAACATCATTTGTTCCTTTTCAGAGGGGTCAGAGGAGATGTGAATGAAGCTTAAAACCCAAAGATGTAGCACTCAGCCGTTCATTTGCTCTTTCATCCATTTAATATTAATATACATGTATTGCATAGTTGCATTCATCTTGGTTTTTGCTCATATCCCACAACTACCTCCTCTGTTGAACTCTCACATAGCAAGCCAATATTCTCCTGCCTTAATCGATGTACAGTCAAGTACTGGACAACTCAGGATGGCCCCTACATCCCAGAGCCCCCTGAAATTATTCCAACTAGACAGTCTGAGCCTGCCTACCTTGCCTCACCCATTCCTTTCTACAAAAAAACCACAATAAAGGTTTTTGACTCCACTTTCTTCTCACTCCTCTGCCTCCTGACCAACCTGGTGCTTCCCTGTGGGGCCCTCACTGGAATGGCACATCTGCTCCTCTTGGGAACTGTGAGTAATAAATTACCTTTTTGTGGCAGTTCTATTCTGATCTATTGGCTTCAATATATCTGAATAGTAATAAAATCAACATTTTTTTTTTATTTCGGCATATTCTGGGGGTACAGATGTTTGGGTTACGTATGTTGCCCTTGCCCCCCCACCCCAAGTCCGAGTTTCAAATATGTCCATTCTTCGGGTGGTGCGCATTGCACTCTTTGTGTATGTGTATATCCGTCCCCTCTCCCTCCTCCCTCCTCCTCCCTCCCCAACATCCAATAAATGTTATTCTTATATGTGCACTTACATGTTGATCAGTTAATACCAATTTGACGGTGAGTATGTGTGGTGCTGACCATGTCTTGGATACTGTCCTAAATGCTAGAGATACAGTAGGGAATAAGCTAGATGTGGTCCCTGTCCCATTGGAGCTTATGCTGAATCAAGGGCTTTCTCTGCTCCAGGGACAAAAACTATGATCCAAGTTTTTGCGGACCTCTTTCTGTATACCCTGCACAATTGTCCTCATTCGAGCTTTGGTTCAGAGCGACGAGAACATTATGAGATTCAAAGTCAAATCTCATCAGGATTCTTGCGTCTTGAATTACCTAAACTTTTACTTATACACATATGGTTGTTCTGATAACATTTGCAAAGTCTTAAGAGCTGTGTTCATAACTGATGTGTAATATTTTAAAACAGATACGCTACAAAGAAACTAGGAGGACTATAGCACAACTGATCATTTCACAAGAATGACTAGACTAGTGTCCCTAAGGCAACCATTCTTATGAACACTTGGAAGGCTCACTGGGTCTCATATGTACATTGAGTGTTATACAAATCAAAACACAAGCCTTAAAACATGCATTTCACATCCATGTGCACATACATACACACCTCACACTCAGCGCCAGACACTGACAGAGACTTGTGTTTTATACATTAGAATTCAAAGAGATTTTAGAAAGGATTGAAGTCTGTTCAGAAAAAGAAAAAAAAATTAAAAAAAAAAAAGAATTCAGGCTGGAGCAAAGGCAATATATGCAACCTAAACATTTGTACCCCCATAATGTGCTGAAATTAAAAAAAAAAGGAATTCAAAGAGTTTTCTTCTTTCTACATTAGAGAATTTAGAGTGGTTAAAAAAATACACACCAATGTGTGCATTCAGGTGTTCTTTCCAAAATTTGTGATAACATTTGCATGAATAAAAATGAATAATATTATAAATGCCCCCCTTGTCTTTAAGAAAGCAGATGACCTTTCTGCTCCAATCAGTTTATATAATAGAAACATCTCACCTCTACCAAAAAATTTTATAAGCAAACTTACACCCCAGGATATAATTAATAATCAATGATCCGAAGTTACGGTGGCACATATTTTTATAAGCTTTATTTACCTCCTCTCATTAAAAATACCTATACGCAAAGCAATAATCCTGATGGTGTGAATTAATAACTACATTTTTGAGCGTCATTGTTGTTCTTGTTTCACTCACGGTTCGCTGCTTTCCTAGGCCTTTGTGTGCGGTGCTATTTACGTAGTCACTGGATTATTATCTGCCTTCTAGAGTGACAGGAAAAAAATCTCGGGCTTCTGGGAGCAGTGGGAAGATTATTTGCATAGAGAGAATGCATTTTTTTTTTTTTTAGAAGAACAGATATCCAGACAGCATTAAGATCAGGGTTATAAAGTAACAAGGACAAAAGGCTAGAAAAGTAGAAAATAGAGGGCATAAAACATACATGTTTTTTTCTAGCAGAACTGTGAGAAACAAACAAATATCAGATCATTTCATTCATGTCGCTTCTTAAGTTCTCAAGGGGCAAGGTTGATATCAATAACATATGTGTTCGGAAAGGCAGCCAGATGCAAGGGAAGAAACAGGAAATTGGGACCCAGATGGATGAGGACTGGAGTCTCTATGGCAAGACTTGATTGGTGCCCCTCATCCTTAATCAAGTTATTTTCTTCCATTTTCTCATGCATTAAAATGGGAACTAGTAATAATTACTGCAATATGTAGTTATTAGAATTAAGTGAGAACCAGATGAATATGAGAGATCATGAGCAATCGTAGAGATTCCAGAAATGTCCCTTGTTCTAAATGACAGGTGATTTGGGACCTGTCACTGCATTTCAAAGGATACCTGGTTTTATAAAATAGTATTGCCATTTAGTCAACAAAACAAGCAGAAGAACTCTGGCCATGGCTCTTCAAGAGAGTCTCCATTCGGAGCAGGTTTTCTGAGTCAGTTGAATAGTTGGAGTTTAAAAATAAAAAAAATGCACAAGAAGGTAGCTTATGGACAAATCTTTCTGGAAGGCAAAAATTATGTATTTAAGTTTGTGGTGCTTTGAATATTGAGGAGGTTTTTTTCCTTTTATTTTTGCTTCTTTTTTTTTTGGTTAAATCATGGAAAGATAATTCTAAGATAAAAATAAGAAAATTCACTGAAACATTCTAAAGTTTTTACATTTGATTTTTGAGTTCTGAGAACATGAAGGATGCCTTTTCCTTTCCTTTTGGTTCTGTTATAATCAACTGTATAATGGTCTTACCATCAATTCAGACCCTGCTGTGCCTAGAAGCTCTTTCTCTCTAAGAGGATAACACTCTGGGATATTTGTAAAAGCTTTGGAGAATAATTTTTTAAGTACATTTGATTTTGTCTAAGATGGGTCACTTGAAACTCTAGCTAGCACAAAATTTCTCTCAGCTACTAGAAATTATGGTGCTTCATTGCAATTCTGAATTATAAGTTATTTGAAAGCAATGAGACTAAATTTTTTAAATATGAGATCACCAATGTAATAAATACCCCAAAGTTATAAATCATACATATATATGTATGTTATATATATATTATGTATATATAACATACATATATATGTAATTACATATATATTTAATTAGCTAGCTAGCTGGCTAGATATTCTTTAAATTACTTCTAATTTAAAAACTCACTGGTCTGGTATTCTAGTAATGTGTGACATAATTTTCTTTTTGAAACACAAATTCGGAGGCAGAAATTTCTTCACTGAAATTTGTAATGATGAGGACAGTCATATGTTGAACAAAGAAAATGATGGCTCAGCATTGTGAGAATCCATCAAGGCTTAGAAATAAAACATGTTTAGTCCCTCATGTCCATATTCAAAATATCAAAGACCAAAATCCCTTGGGCTTTCTCAGTTTGCTTTGATTACGTTTCTTCCATTTGAGGAAAGATGTCAAATAGCGAATGTGTTGTTAATTAAAATATCAAGTGTCTTAGTATGTTTTCTGTTGCTTATAACAGAATACCTAAAACTGGGTAATTTATAAAGAAAAGAAATTTGTTTCTTACAGTTATAGAGGCTCAGAAGTTCATGGTCTAGGGCCTGCATATGGTAAGGGCCTTCTTGCTGGTGGGGACTCTCTGTGGGGTCTTGACGTGGCACAGGGCATCACATAGCAAAGTGGCTGAGCATGCTAACTGCTAGGTCAGGTCTGTCTTCCTCTTCTCATAAAGCCAGCAGTCCCATCCACTTGGTAGCCCATTAATCCATTAACCCATTTATCCATGAATGTATTAATCTATTCATGAGGGCTTTGCCCTCATGACCCAACCACCTCTTAAAGGTCCCACCTCTCAATACTGACATGTTGGGGATTAAGTTTCAACATGAGTTTGGGAGGGGGCAAATGTTCAAACCATGTCACTGGTTTCTATGTTCCGATTCAAAGTAATGCTCCTCACCTAGTTCATATAAAATTCTAGTTCTTGTATTAGTGGATGCAAAACATGCACACTGACAACTTGCAAAATTCTGGCTCTAACACAAAGGGTCTCTTTTTTTCTCGAAGAG
Organism: Avahi laniger; assembly: GCA_963575035.1. NCBI lineage: Eukaryota > Metazoa > Chordata > Mammalia > Primates > Indriidae > Avahi > Avahi laniger. The sequence continues at coordinate 16,814 of CAUYSK010047530.1, read as the reverse complement.
AGGGATAAAGACAAAGGGATTGTCACTGTGAACCAACTAAGCCCCCAGGTTCCCTGATGTTTAAAAGATGAACCTAACATCTTGCTTAATTCATCTCAAGGATGTGTCTGATTTATTAAGCTTAATGTATGCTTAAGACATATCTGATTTATAAAGATTTCTTGATTAGAAGGGAGTCTTTTCTTGGTCTATTTTGATAGGTTTGTTAATCTCAGATTACCCACTAAATGTAACCATTCTATGAAAAAAAGAGTGCTGCATGGTGCTTAAGCACTCAGTGTCACACAGAATTCATCTGCTGGTCTATTCTCTCACGACTGTGTGGGCTTAGGCAGGCCCTTACACCCTCGAAGCCTCAGTTTTCTCATTCGTAATATGAGAATAACAATCATAACTACCTAATAGGGATACTATGAGGATGGGGTAAGATAATGTTTCTGAAGACTTTAGAAGAGTTCCCAAATCATATTATGGCTCAATTAATAATAGCTGTGTTTTTGCTGTTATTAATCTAATAATATGTTACAGGCATACAGTTAGCAGCCACAGGACCACTTTAAGAAAGAAGCTGAAGCCAGCCTTCCAATCTCAATTTTCTACCCCTGGATTATTTCACATTTAAATATTTCAGAATCTCTCTCTCTCTCTCTCTCTCTCTCTCTCTCTCTCTCTCTTTCTGTGTCAAGTCTGTTTTCTTCTCTTCATCCTATCCTATTCTTTTGTCTTTCTTGTTCTTGTTCTATCTGCTTCTTCACTCATTATTATTTCTCTTTAACTATAATAGCTAACATCTGCCTATGGTCAAAGAATTTAAATGTGTAATTTTTATTCATTAGAAACAACACGAATGTAAGTATTATTATCATTACTAATTTTCAAATGAAGAAACTACATTAAACCTTTCAAAAAGCTAGCCTTTACAGCCAGGATTTGAACACCAATTCATTTAACTCAAAAGCTGGTTCATTGTATCACACATTTTGGTTAGTTTTTTCTGCATAACAAAATACTCCCAAACTCAATAGCTTAGAACAACCCCCATGGAAGTAGTTCATGATTCTGCAGTTCAGCACTTGGAGCTGGGCTCAGTTGGCTGACTCTTCTGGTCTAGGCCAGACTCACTCAGGCATCTGTTGTCAGCTCTGTGTTGGTGGAGGCAACTCTGCTGATCTCAGCTGGGCTCTCTTATTTGTGTTCAGGTCGGCTTGATGTAGGCTACTCTGGTATGGCCTTAGCTTGGACAATGGGGTTATCATCCATGTCATCTCCATACTGCCAGAGAGTAGACCTGCCTGCTCACATGATGGGGGTCTGAGAGAGCGGAATCCCACAAGGCCTGTTGAGCCCTGTGTTTAAAACTGGCTCATTTGTCTGCTACGTTCCACTGGCCAAAGCAAATCACAAAGACCAGATTCGAGGTATGGGGAAAGAGTCTCCACCCTTTGATGAGAGTAGTGGTGAAGTTCACATTGCAAAGTAAGTGAGTATAGGAAAGAGTAGAGAATTGAAAACATGTTTACAATCAATTTTCACATCAGGCATTTTGGCACCTTGGTTGCCCCCTGCACTTTGAGTGTCTGGCTTGCATTCATTTCTCTCGACTTTTAAAAAGCCTGAAAGAGTATCAAAGTGCTGACCCGCTTGCCCTTGTTAGAGCAAGGGATTGCAACTGGCTCTAAGGAGAGAATAAAATTAGTGGAAAAATCTCATTAAGAATGAGTGCAGTTGAGTGTCTATAGTAGTTGCATTGCAATAAAAAAAATTTCAGAATTGTTTCCTTGCCATCTGTCTTTATTTTATTAACTCATTCTATTGACATCCCCAGGAAAGCCATGCATGAGGTAGCAACAAGGGAAAAAAAATCCACATAATAATTTGCAAACACACATTTCTATTTGTTTATGGCCTAAAAAGGAATACAATTCTGGCTACATGGCCCTATGGCAACAGAACGCAAAGCCATATCAGGTATCCACTTTCAAATTTATCTTTGCCTAGAGCCCCCTCTGATTTATTTTTTAAGTATATTTCACTGAGATGCTCAAAGTCAAAATGTTATTTACAGTGTGGGGCTAGAAGCGGAACATACTGCATCAATTTCTCCAGAAAGAAGGGAGCCCAGAAATCCATTCTTATGAAGGCAGGAAAATACAGCCCCCTTATTTATTTATTTACAAGCTTCTTCCTTCTAGAAAGTGGTTTAAGGTAGCGTACACAATTGACTGCAAGTTAAGCCACATGTGTTAGGAAATGGGAAATCAATCCTTTTGTAATAGTTCTGCCTTTGATCGAGCAGCATCTGTATGTTTGGGGAGAAGAGAGAAAAAGGTTCCAGCAGGTATTGATTCCAAAGTCATTATCACCCATGTTCGGTGATAACAAACCAGCTTTCTGTTTCCACTCGACATTTGTTTGAATTAACTGACAAGTATGTGGATGCAAAACACTGAAGTTTCCTCTGTAGGGAATCTCAGCCTGGACCACCGAATCCAGATCTTCCAACAATCATCTTTTTCTTTCTCTGAATTTACTTGGGACACATATATAGACACATCTAATCAAGGACAGCCTCTTCATCTTTGCCAAGTGATTGGGGTTACTTGCTGAAGGAGTATCATTCTTGTCAGAGACAAGTTTCTGAAACTTCAAAAGGCTCACTCCGAACATCAGTCTCTTTCAATTCCTCATTTTCATAGGTATTCAGTAAGTGTTTGTTTAATTACAGCAGATATCTGCTGGAAGTTTCATTCCACACAAAGAGGTTCCTATAACAAATATTCCTAAATTTTTTTTGCTAGAAAATTTACATGCACAAGAAGTGACAAGAGGATAGTTTTCCTTATAAGCTTCGTTCTGACCTACAAGAAATAACTGGTTATTAAGGTGAGTTCAATAAATGTCTGTTGAACACCAGAATGCACCAAAATCCATCCTTAGTACCATTGATCACATCAAGATATAAAAGTAGACATCATTCCTAAACTTAAAGAGCTTGTAAAGTGGCATAGGAGATATGTCAGAGTGAGACACGTGGTGGTGTCACTAGAGAAACAGAATCAAAACGCAGCTGAGCTCAGAAGAGGGGAGATTTGATTCTAGTTATAAAGAACCCAGAAAGACTTCATGGAAGAGGTAGCATTTGAGCTGACTCTCTTCTGGGCATATTTAAAATCACTATTGCATAAAACGATTGCCTGTTGGTTGATATGGCTGATTTCGTTTTATACTGTGGTGCACCTGTTCCTATCCAAAGCTAACCTAACATATATTAAATATAACAGGGATATGTGGATTATATCACTGTTTTCCCCCCATTGGAATTTTCCTTAACTATTAATTCTTGCTGTGTTCCTCCTCTTTAGGTAAGACTCAGTAGAGATGTGCTCAAGTTTTGCCTATCTTAAAACCAGTGAGGGTTATAGTAGACAGAGTAAAATAAAATTTCTCTACCTTTATACTTCTTCATTCAGGTGCAGACTTCCATCCCCACTTTCCTTTACTCAAGCCTGTAGATAGAGCTCTTTCTCTAGACTTGTTCTCTCTACTGTGGCATAAAGGACAAGTATATTTTTTATTGTATAAAACACTACTTTGTTTTTTTTGTGTGTGTATGAATGTGCTACTGTAGTTAGCTTTCCCTAAGCAACATACCAGCTTTTGATTCCCAAGTGAAATGAGAGAATTATAAAAACAGAATATAGCCATGTCCCCATGATAATTTCTGTCATTCGGAAGGTAATATAAATGGTCCAAATATTCCTACATGTCTCTCCTTACTCCTCACACTCAAACACACTGGGAAACCCGGTTGTCCTCACAGTCCTGCAGTATAGACTGGAAGCAAAACCTCTCTGTGTCTACCACAACCATCCCTGAAGCCACATCTCGTCAGACTAACAGAAAGAATTCCTTCAGGTCATTTTTGACGGAGGACCAAATGCAGGGTGTGTTGTTTATAGATTGCTTTGGTCTAGACCGGGAAGTTAAATCCTTTCAAATGTTGGTATATGCTAAAAGAGAGTTTCACTAAACTATAGTTTCATTTCATAATATTTCAATTCACTTTCACTGGATGCCTCTTAGGTGGTAGATGCTGTGCTGAAAAATGAGGTACAAAAAATGAGTAAGATACAAAACCTGCCCTTGAAGAATTCACAGGCTTAGTGACTGCATAAATGTGGTACATAACAGCAATGGTGGAGAGAGTTAGTAAGGTAGGTAATAAGTAGAAATTACTGTTGGATCATAAAGGAGAAGGAAACCAGTTCTGCTTAAAGAGTGACAGGAAAGGCTTCAGAGAAGCAGTCGTGACTGATTTCCTTGGGAAGAAAATAGGCATCTGATAATAAAAGGCAGAGAAGCCGGTATGTTAAAAGAGGGACATGCAATAATAGGGCATGTCCACGGAAGCATAAGAAGAACATTATTGCCAGTGCACAGGGTGGAGGCCGAGGATGCCGTTACAAAACATGAAGTTGGAGAGAGTCTGGGGCCAGACTGTGACGTGCGTTATTAAGGGTTGGTTTGAAACCATAGAAATAGACATAAACACTGGGGAGGAGCAAGCTGCGTGATACGTAGGCAATGACAGAGCTTCATGAAGATCCACATTGAACACAGAGCTCATAGAGATGCAGAAGCTTTAGGGGGTAGGATGAGAACTGCAACAGGTAATGCCATGAAACCCAAGGATGGGGAGACTTGGATGGAGCAAGGTGTGGTCCAAGGGGGCAAACCCAACAGAGCAAGCAAGAGTATATGGATTAAAATGTACATATAACTTGGATTTAATACCTTAAAGTCAGTGAGTATGGATTGAGTGGGGTGCAACGCAGACTGAGGCAGTTAACTGGTAGAAGGAGAACTCTGCTCCATGCAGACATGCCGGGATGTAAGCTCCCTCCACGGTATGGCTGTCTGCAAGTTCCAGCCCCATAAACTTGTGAGTTCAGGCAGAGGCTGTGGAAAGGCCAGCACACAGAGCACCAAGTGGGAGCTTTTACAGGAGAAAGGCCCTGAAATCCTGGACATCCCCTCACTTAGCATTCCGGCAGCCGGAGTCTGGGTGTTCAGCCTCCTCTCACTGCCAGGTAAATGGAAAATCCAATCAAGGTGCATCTACAGAAGGAAGAAGAAATAGGAATAGAAATAGTGAACACGTCGCACTGTCTGTCACTATTGCTTTTCTTTATTCTTTTATAGAATTATAGAAAAAATATCAAAAATAATTTCTAAGCAAAAGAGCCATGTAACAAGGAATTTTCAGTCTTTGCGTATTTTTTCTTCCTCATTGCTGCTTATCTCTCGGGAGAGACACAAAGATCTTTCTTCTTAAAAACAGCAGAAAAACAGCCACAGTTTTTGATACCATTTGGTTTCTAATTTGAGGAAACATCTTTCCATGTAGCTGTCAGGATTCTCGGACCCCATGCATGGTACAGGATTTGGATGAGGTTTAAAGTGGAGAGAAATAAAACCTGAAACCCCTAATGTTCATCACTCAGGGACTTTCGGGCTAGGAGTAAAAAAGTTGCAAACATTCCCAGATATTACGATGCTGCTGCCATCAGTTATCTGGACACCGGCTGGAAATCTCATTCGAGCTAGAGCCAAACATCTGACAACGTCAGCGGTGGAGAAAGCCGTGCGTGTTACTGCCCCTCTGGATATAATTATGGCCAAAAAAGAAGAGTGTGTTGGTGCTCTGGAGGGCACGATGACCCTGGGAGAAAGTGACCACATCAGGGCAAATTTTATTACAGACAACAGGAGAGGGGAGAGCGGATTTCAAAAAATTCACAGAAAAGATGGAAGGATTTTGTAACTAGTGGTTATGATAGAATGTAGCTCAAATGGGATCGAACATTAAAAACTGAAGATCTGAACATACAATCCATCACAAGTATTCCAGATCAAGAAGAAAAGAGAGAATCAGCTAAGAAAACCAATGTCACGTCTTGGGGCATTCTCAGTAAACTCCATAAAAAATGGGGTAAGACAGAAGAAAGTATAAGATAGAAGAAAGTGCTGAACCTAAAAAGATGTACAGAGCTGAGAGAGAATCAGAATGGCAAAGGGCCGACTTAACCAACTAACTGGGGCTTTTACAACAGGCAGAGCAACTAACTGTGTTTGCAACCACATCAAAAAAAAAAAAAAAAGAAAAAGAAAAAGAAGGAAGCAACAGCTCAGCTATTGAGGCAGACAGCAGTGTAATCACTTGCAGCAGAGAGGAGACAAACCTGCAAGTTCTTATTTTTCCAATCTTCTCCAGATACTTTTGTCCCTAATTTGAAAATCCAGAGCAAGCCTTGCTTCTCATTATCAGAAAGAAACAAAAATCCAATTGTAAAAGGGGAAATACATTTTTTTTTTTTTAGCTACAATAAATAAACTTATGTCTTGATAGAATTAAATCAAGGGTGTGGAGAAAAATTAACGGAGGTTTTCGGGTTGAAACCGTCAGTAGCAGTCTTTGAGGGGTTTTAGAAACTAGAAGAAAGTCTCAAAACTGAAAGTAGGAAAACAAAAAGTTGTTCATTTTTGAAGGGACAGAAAAATAGATCATGGAGAAGATTCATCAGCCAGTTTGCTAACAGCTTACTGCCAAATTTTAGAACATATTAACAAATGTTTATATTCACTTAAAAAAGTAAATTGCATTCATTTCAATATAGCATAAGTTTATTCAAGATAATGTATGCTGAACTATTTTCAGTTAAGTGGTATTGATATGTATTATGGTTGTACTAACCATGTAGAAGTCTAATATGCAAACAGAATTCTAGGGCAATACCCACACATATGGAAAATGTGTTTTCATTTTTGCTTTTTAATTTAAAATAATGCATCAATCAAATAAGGTGTGCATATATTTTTCTTATAAAAAATAACATTATTAAGTCTGGAGACCTCTAGAAATACCTCAGCCAATTCTGTTTTCTCTTCTCCTACCTAAAAATGACCACCACTGTAACTTTTTGTGCAATATTACATACTTTTTTCCTATTTATTTACATAAACACTCAGACATGGATGAAATGATTAATATTATGAGTAAATTTTCACTACACAAAAGATATCATATATTTTCTTAACTATTCTGAATCTTTTTTTATGTCAAAATATTAAGGAGTTACAAATGTTTTTGTTACATGGATACCTTTTGTAATGCTTAAGTCAAGGGTTTTAGTGTGCCCATAATCCAAATGGTGTTCACTGTACCCAATAGATTGGTTCTTATCCATCCCCTTCTACATCTTTTCCCCCTTTTTGATTTCTTATGAACTTTATATCTCTTTGTGTCCATGTGTGCCCAGAAATTAGCTCCCAATTATTAGAGAGTAGATGTGATGTTTGTTTTTCCATTCCCGAGACACTTCGCTTAGGATAATGTTTCACTTAGCAAATTCAATTCCATCCAAATTGCTGCAAAATACATTATTTCATTCCTTTTTTATGGCTGAGTAGTACTCCATGGAGTGTGCGTGTGTGCGTGTGTGTGTGTACATGTGTGTGTTTCACATTAATAATCCACTCATGAATTGATGGGCACTTATGTTGATTCCACACATCTTTGTGATTGTGAATTGTGCTGCAATAAACATTCGAGTGCAGGTGTTTTTTGGTAAAATGACTTTTTTTCCTCTGGGTAGATACCAGCAATGGAGCAGTGGGATTGCTGGATGGAATGGCAAGTGTACATCTATTTCTTTGAGGAATCTCTATACTGTTTTTCACAGAGGTTGTACTAATTTGCAGTCCCACCAACAGTGTATAAGCATTCCTCTCTGCATCCTCAACAGCATCCATTGTTTTTTTGACTTTTTAGTAAAGGCTATTCTGTCAGGGGTTAGGTGATATCTCATTGTAGTTTCATCTATGGTCATATCATTCTGAACACACCTAATTTTGTCTCATCTGAATCTTTTATTCAAAAATACTAACACATATTTCTCATGACATATATAAAGCTCTAGCTCTATCCACTCAATTATTTTATTGAGTTCTGTAGAATGTTTTATTGTACAAAATGAAACAATTGATTTAGTCAGAATACTTTAAAATCTGTTTGCTACTTTTTGTGTGTGAATCAAGGATTAGATAATTTTCTTCAGACAAACTAACCTGGACTAGCCCTTTGTTTACATTTGTATTATGGTGTTCCAGGCTTCCTTCAGAGAGCTATTGAATTGCTTACAGTATGCTTGCTAATTCCTGCCCTTAAGACTTTTCTCTATTTATTATGGTGACGGTCCTCAGTTGAAAGTAACCTTGTTTCTTTCTTTCTCTCTCTCCTAGTTTGATATGAAAATTATAAGATGTATATATGCCAAATTTAGGAACATAAATCTCCTAGATTCCATGTAGTCTAGGATGGTGAAAAATTTCCCAAATTCAAATTTTTAAAAAAATGTGTTTGGTGTTTCCATATGCCAAGAAATTTCAGAGATATGACACTACGCTGCAGGAGACCACCTTTCGTTCATTTGTGCTTGCATTTCTTCATGCAACTGACAAAGTCGAGTGCTTGTTTTGGGCCAGGCACCATCTTGTCAATGGGTCCGCAGCCAGAGACAGGCATGTCCTCAGGGCACTTACCTGTGCATTGAGGGCAATCTACAATTAACAAGGAAACAGCAAATGAAGTAATTTGAGATACTAATAATGCTTTCAAGAAAATTAAATAGGTAAATGTGACAGTCACTCTGAGGAAAGGAAGCAAGAGACTAAATAATAGCAGTAATAATGGCAATAATAACAGTGTTTAACATGCAAAGATACTGTTTGAAGGGAGTTACATTTATCGTATCACCTACTCCTCACAAAGCTCAGTGAAATAGGTAGCCTTGTTACCCTTCTTTTATAGAGGAGGAAACAGAAGCCCAGAGACATTAAGTGGCTGCTAAAGGTCCCACAGCTTGTATGAGATGGAGATGGGATAGTAGAAATAATCTCTTGAGGTGACATTTGAGCTGAGATCAGAGGGATAAGGAGCCACCCGTCCAAGGGAAGATCAAGGACAGATTTCTTACAGTGAAGATGCTTGACCTGTTTTTGGAACAGAAAGGCCAGTGTGGAGGGGTTTCTGGGAATTTCTCCAACAAAATGTATTCCATTGAAGCGAATTGGGTACATCACAGTTCTTGTGTGGAGTGCTGCTGGAAAACGTGAGGTCCCCAAATTAAAAAATTCTGGAAGTCAATATTTCTGGTCTTCTCCATGATGGCCTAGGACTCTGTGGGACCACCAGCGAGGGGAGAAGAAAAGGGCCTGGGAACAGCTGTGTTTTCTTTCTAAGGTGTAGATCCTGAACCAGGTACCAGGGAAATGATGGGCATTAGATATCAGTAAAGTAGTATGTCCTCAAAGCAGAGGTAGAGAAGTTAGGTCAACTGGAAGTGGTTTCATCATTATAGCTTGAAAGTGTCTGTTTAATAGCTCAGTGACAACAAATACGTCAGTTGTCAATATCGTGAATCTGAGTTCTGTCCTTGCACTTGGCATAGTCAACTTTGAACAATTTCTTGAATAAAGACATAAAAATATGTTATTAAATTTATAGATGGCATAAAGCTATGATTAAGTACAAACAGGTAATGACAGAATCAGAGTTAATAGGAATTAAATAGACTATAATTAAATGTCATATTTACCAGAATATAATCTAACAGTGAAAATTGTGAAGTTGTGTACTAAGTTTACATACATACATACATACATACGTGTGTGTTTCTGCATGTGGTGCATGCACATCTGTGTGTGTCCATTTATAAATGCACACCCAGAGAATGGTGGAATTCCTGACTTAATAGATGTTCTTTCCAGACGGGTGTCAAGTATGATGGGCTGTTGGGGAGGTTACATGTCAGATCCTTCACTAGTACAGTCTGCTCTGGCTCATTTCAAGAATATTTAGTCAACAGGAGGCTAAAAAGCACTACAATAAAAATAAGAGTTCCATAAATTAGATTATACATTGATAATTTAAAGAAACAGAAAGAAACTTCACCTGGAATAAAAAAAGTGTCCAGTAGCTATTTTCCCAAATATTTGAAAGCTGTTGGGAGAAACAAGGTACAGAATTTAAGGCAAAGGGCAGTAGTTAAATCCAGCTGTCAGTGCATTTTGTGTGGATAGTAGTGTCAGCCTACATGGTGTTTCATATTTGAATTCATTGGAAATATTCAAAAACTGGGAGGTTTTACACATGAATCTTATTTCCTGGTCTTTCTTAAAGTACTGGAAAATCCAATGATACTGGGCCACACTTCTTCAAAATAATTAATGGGGAAGATAGTTCCTTTAGAAGGTAAATGCATCTTTCAGTTCACCCACCAGTTTTTCTTATAACTCCAAATTTATTATCATACACCTAAACCATGTCAATTATTTAATTGATTATCTTTCCAGTCTTTATTATTCATAGAGCAGAACCAGGGTGAGGCTTGGCAGTTTTAGTGAGATATATTTCAGCTCAACATTCAGAAGAAAATTGCATTTGTCTAGCCATGGAGCTAGGTGCCTTAAAAGTTAGTCAGCTCCTTGACAGTGTTAATTCTTAAAGAGACACTGGTAAAAGTATGCAATGGATATGTGGACTGAGCCTGGAGTTAGGTCAAATAATCAAGGTATCCTTTTCCCTTATTCTATTATTTATTTACAAAGTAAGAAGGACAGGTGGTGGGAGAGAAGAAAAATGTGTTGAGAGAGAGAGAGAGAGAGAGAGAGAGAGAGAGAGAGAAAGTACCACGACATGGAGAAAAACATGAACAGTTACTTAAGTAAAGTTTGCCAAGAGTGTCCAAGAGATAGTGGGAACAAATGAGACTCTAAACGATGGCTCCACGTTTCAGAGAGAATTGTAAACTTATCTGCGACAATTGCAATTAAATGAGGTGTATCGTGGGTAGCTGTCTTGATGCATTGGGCAGCCAATTGGAAAAGTGAAAAAGTAGATTTTCTTTCCATTTAAAATGCTAGCACCAACTCTTGAAGAATTGGTGTCTCAAGGATCTCAAATCAATTTAGCAAAGGTATTTGTGAAATATGTTTGTCAAGTCATTTCAGGCCCAGGATGAATTAAATCTGATCTGTTTTTATGTATTATCATTATCAAGTGATTTTGTGCATTGCATGTTCTCCTTAATCGTGCAGGCTGCCAAACTAGCAGGCAAATAGGTTCAGTTTCTGTGTCCCTTCTTTATTGCTTAGGTTTAGTCCTAAGAGGACTCACTGTTCTAAATCCTTACTGTCATTCCTCACCAAACTGTGTTCAACTCTCTTGCTTTGGGAACAACAACAACAAAAAAAAGACAAAAAACAGTTCTATTTAGAGACAGAGAGATTATGAAAATCTATGCAAATTCCCCGAAGAGTAGGAGGAAAGGGGAAGGAAAGATGATTCCCAAAGAGGTCAGTTCATTTCTGTGTCTTCCTGCTGCACACACATTGTGGGAAGCTCTTGGGTTTAAAGCCATGACTAGTCAGCTTGCTCACTGCCTCTCCTTTTCATCTCTTTAATATAACCATGAAATGCTGTTCTTTTGGACCTTTTTTTTTCAAATTACAGTTAAGATTTTTTACATTTTCATTGCATCCCTTTGTATAAAGCAATATCAGAGGAACTTGTTAAAAATATAAATTTCCTTAGATGTACAAAATCAGAGTCTCAGGGGAGTGTGGCCTGAGAATGTATATTTTTAAAATTTAATAAAAGATTCCGATGCACATAGATACGTAGCAATTACTGATATAGAGACACTCTTTGTTTAGATAATGTTCCAAGAGTCTATTAATGGTAACAGAGTGATAAGAAGTAGCTATACAAAGTGGAGATAAAGGGCTTTTATTGTTTGTTTGGTATATCTGCTGAGAGCTCTGAAAGGAATTGCCCCCTTTAACATCTTTGGTAAATAAATTGACTGCAATCCAATGAACAGTGAAGAGAAGAAGGCAGAAGTTTTTTAACCATAATAGGGTACCTTAGTACATGGATGCTTTGCTTGACTGATAACCTGTACCCTGTAATTGTCCTAAAAGATTGTTCTGAAGCAGCCCAAAGGATGACTTGGGAAAAGATTACAGCATCTCTAGTCATGCTAGTCAGGGAAGAAGAGAAATATACGGGGGTTTTTTTGGACAGGGAATTGAGTACCATTCAGCCGCAGTGAAAACAAGAAAGAATTATGACACAAGTAGTAAAGCATGATGGATGGTTTGGGGAAGACCAGTTGGCATTTTTATTTACCCTTTTCCACGATGTAACAACAAGAGCGTACTCATTCAATTGGGGATATCAAAAAGCTACACATTTAAAACAAATGAAAGGAAACTTCATAGTCTATAATGAACTCAAGACACTGGCTACAGATTGCTGAAGCAATTAAACATTTTCGTGCAAAAGTATAGCATTTTACAATCTAAATAGGTAGAAGAATAAATTCTGCACTGCTGGCTAACATTGGCTTCTTTTTTATAAGATGTTTCTCTCTTTCTACTTAAAAAAGAAGCTGATCTTCAACTGGATACAAAAATTGCTATTTCCCACTCTAGCAGATGACGGAATGAATGTTTTTGCCCAGAATCATTAAGTCTATGAAAAGAATGGAGCTGGTTTTTTTTGGGGGGGGGTTTCCAAGACCAGACCACTCTCAAGTTTGGAGATTGGCTGGAAAGGACTTTTGGGACTTAGCCTACTATTCTTACAGCCGAGATTTATGGCAGCAGTATGGAAGGAAGGATATACAGGGATGTGAGGGGAAAAGACACAGGTGGATTCTGGTGGAATCTGCCTGTAGGCTTCCTTGTACTCTCTTCCTCCCATGAAGGGTCAAACAGCATTGAAAATGCAGCAACATGTGTGTGATGTTTCTGCCCAGGAAAGTCCATTAGAGAATCAGTGTCCAAGGCTTTTATAGGAAGCTGGTCCCAAAGGCACTGTCTGCCTAACATGCACCAAAATTCCAGACTCCCAGAAATAAAACAGGTGTTCAGCATAAATGAAATTGTTTGCACAAACAATCTGGCACGGTGATCTACCATTATTAGTTAGCTCTTGACTGGGAGCACTCCAAGAGCCAAATTCGTAGATGCCAGCTAAGGACCAAGTTGCAAGCAAGTTTTTTTTTCCCCTAAGGGTAGCAGTCTCACACCTCCTGTGTTAACTCTGTTCTGCACAGGGGCAGAGGTGTTGTGACATTGTAATCAAAAGGACTTTCTGATCTCAAAGAAATCTGTATCAATTACTGCAGATTTTATACCATGGCAAAAAGAATCACTGAACAATCCAAGAGAACAAATTATTTTATTGTTTTAAAACAAGAATAAACAGGTGGTAATCCATTTCTGTAAAACTTTGTTTTATTTTGCCCTTTACCAATTGGCCTGTTCATTTTTGCCCACCCCCATCGCATGGAAAGCATTTGTAGCCTGAGTCTGACATTTATTACACTAAAAAAATTGGAGCAATTTGGGAACTCCAGAAACCCAGGGCTATCATTTGTCCATTCATTTGTTGCTTCCTTATGTTAAAACTAATATGCCTTCTCAGAAAGGTGACCTTTAAAATTGCTTGATATACAACCATAAGCACAGGCATACAAACGCTCCATGAATTTCCAGTTTCTAAATGTATCCCAAGTCTCTAAGCCTTAGAATTGAAGCATAGCATTGGCCCTTCTTCAAGGTTGAAGAATGAATGCAGGGGAATTGGGGATGGAGGTAATAATGCACTTACCTCTAAATATAATTTAAATGGTGGTTTTGCACATTGAGGAATAAAAGGTTCACTAAATCCTTTTTAAAAAATAATTACCTCTCAATATAAACCATTACCTCTAGATATAAATATATTTATCTGAGTGAAATCAGGAACATCATTTGTAGTGCCTTAGTATCTTGGATCGTATCTTAAATATAGTTATAACTCATTGGAAACTGGTTTATTTGGATTCAATGCATAATTTTCTTTAAAAAAAAAAACTTTTACACTTCCCATTCTAATTCAGGATCTGACTGCATTAAGCCTAGACTATTCCAAAAGCCAACTTTATAGTTTTCCTATTTCTAAGGTCTACCCATCCAATATTTTGCCAAATGGATATAATCATTGCCAAACGAGTCTCCCCAAACATTCTGCTAATGTTATGCCTTGTCCCAAAATCTTTGATAGCTTTCTTTTAGCTTGAGAACAAATCTCTAACCATTACCACCCCAGCCCCTAATTTAGTCTGCAGTTAACTCTCTAATTTAAGCATAAATCAATTGCGTAGCTATGTTGGAATTGTAAATACAGGTTGTTCTCTCTTACCTCTGAGCAAGAGAGAAACTAAACCATCCTCCTCACATCTCTCCCTATAAAACTCTTACGCATCCTAGATATAGAGACTGTTGAGGTCTTTCATACCGGATGTTGGTCCCCCACCAAGGTCTTTTTAATTGCCTTGATGAAGAGAGGTGTTCTTAGGGCCCTTGTAGGGAACTTAGTCAAGTGTTGATTTCTTTGCTCTCAGATAATCCATTCTAAAATTCCCACCTCCCTACATCTTCTGATTGCTCTGTCATATTCTTTTTGAGGCCGTTGCAGTGTCTCTCCCTCATATCCTGGATGAGCTACCACCTGAGCAGCACATCAGGATAGGCTGCAGGTGTATTTGTTCTGACACTAAGTCCTGTGTCATGGAAGAATGCTCCAAGGCAATAATCTCCCCTCTTCACCCTCGTGATCCACTCCTACACCTGCCTCTCAGGTTCCTTCCCATACACATCAGCCAGGTCCTTCAGTTATGTTGGTGATTGAGCTACTTTCCTTCCAAACAGGGGCTATATTTTCCTGTTCGGGTTATGTTGAAACTTGTCCATAATTATTGATCTGAAGGCCTGGAATACAAGCAAAGTAAAACAAGCATTTTTATAAGTAACCTTCTTCAGGTATGGTCTTTTATAAGCCCTCCAGCATTTTTTTCTGGTGCAGAGAGGAGGTCTGCTTCTAATAGGCTCCTGTGTTCAAGGCTATCTGGAGAGCCAGGGTTCTGTTTGTCACTCTGATGTCCTTGATTCAGATCACAGGTAGTATGTCCTCCTTTAAGGAGCCCCAACTTTAACCTCAGAGCCCTGTTGTGTGTTCAGTCTTCTTTGTAGCTTTGCCACCTTTACAATTAAATCCTGGGTGTGAATTTCAGCCCAATCTGCTCTCTTGCTGTAAGAGATAAGAATCTCCTTAAACTTTGCCATAGATGCCTTCTGACATTCACAGCTTGTCATCTTCTTTATTTAAAATTTCCAGAGTAACTGCTTTGGAATAAAGCCAATGCTCTCACAATCTTATCACTATAGCTGTCCTCACAGTGTTTACATTCCGGAATTACTATATAAACTAGGACTTCATCTTCCACTGCTACATCATCCCAATCCACCACAAGTGAGCGTTTTAGCAATTTTGTTGCTGTAGCATGCCAGAAGTTGTTATACTCAATTACTAACGCCACTGGGGTCTTTGTTGCCATTTCAACAGTGAGTGATCTTTTTTCAGAATCCCACAATTAAAAAGAATCTAACTTGCCAGGTTTCAAAACAGTACAGGAGGTATTTTGCATAATCTTAAATCACTGAATATTTCTGCAAATATCAGTATTCTCCTTTTTTTTTTTTTTGCATAGTAGATGCTCCATAAAATTTTTATATTAAATTACCTTGGTCTTAGGCTTTCTTTCTTGCTGCCTACTTTGAATCTTCTGAGGAAAAGCAATTTCAGTGAGCTTAAATGAAAATAATTTGCAAAATAAAAATAAATAAAATATGCATGAATCTCCATTTTAGAAAATATAAATACAACCCCTCCCCGTATTGCTAGTTTTAATAAATCTGTTTTTCATAAATGCCTATTTTATAGATAGATGAGATTTTCAGAAACAAATCTGGGGCAGATGACTTTGGAGGGAATGTTTATCCCCTTTCTTCATTATTCTATCCAGCTGTATAAATTTGGGACTGAACCCTGTAAGAAGTACGAAAATCGTGTTTCTTCTCTTCTCGGTGACTCATTTCTGTCCAGGCGAGGAGGACTGCCTTGGGTGGTGGGTTTTGTAGGGGCAAGTGTTCTGGGCATTGGCAGCACATTCTCTCTTCAATTCTCTCTTCTGGATTGTTCTTCTCACAACTGGAAAAGGAGCCTCTTGCACAGAGTTAGCAGTCACTTTTTTTTTTTTTTAGATTTCAGAATGTGGGGGTCAAATGTTTTGGTTACATGAATTGCTTTTGTACCATTTGAGTCAAAGTTTTAAGTGTTCCCATCCCCCAGATAGTGTGCGTTGTACCTGTTAGGCGTGTATTTATCCATCCCCTCCCCCCCACCTGCTTGATTTCTGATGAACGTTATTTCCATATGTGCACATAAGTATTGATCAATCAGTTCCAATTTAATGGTGAGTACATGTGGTGTTTGTTTTTCCATTATTGTGATATTTCACTTAGAAGAATGGTCTCCAGTTCCATCCAGGTTAATACAAGAGGTATTAGTTCACCATTTTTTATGGCTGAGTAGAACTCCATGGTATACATATACCACATTTTTTTTAATCCACTCATGTATTATTAATGGGCACTTGGGTTGTTTCCACATCTTTGAAATTGTGAATTGTTCTGCTATAAACATTCAAGTGCAGATGTCTTTATTATAGAATGTCTTTTTTTTTCATTTGGGTAAATACCCAGTAGTGGGATTGCTGGATCAAATGGTAGTTTTACTTTTAGTTCTTTGAAGTATCTCCATACTCTTTTCCATAGAGGTTGTACTAGTTTGTAGTCCCACCAAA
>CAUYSK010047529.1:0-16553 GCA_963575035.1 Avahi laniger | reverse complement strand
AATCAATGAAGAAACAACTATGTTAAATTGTATCCATTCCAAATGGACCTAATAGACACTTACAGAACATTCCATCCAATATCTGCAGAATACACATTCTTCTCAACAGCACATGAAACATTTTTCAGGTTAAACTATATGTTAGGCCAAAAAACAAGTTTCAAAATTTTTTCAAACTTAAAATTATATCTAGTATCTTTTTGACTACAATAGAACTAGAAATTAGTAACAAGAGGAACTTTGGAAACTCTTAAAATACATAGAAATTAAACAATATATTCCTGAATAACCAATGGGTCAATAAAGAAATTAAGAAAAAAAATTTTTAAATTTCTTGAGATAAATAAAAAAGAAACATGATATACCAAAACTTACGGGATAAAATAAAAGCAATTCTTTTTTTTTTTTTTTTTGAGACAGAGTCTCACTGTGTTGCCCGGGCTAGAGTGAGTGCCCTGGCGTCAGCCTAGCCCACAGCAACCTCAAACTCCTGGGCTCAAGCAATCCTACTGCCTCAGCCTCCCGATTAGCTGGGGATACAGGCATGCGCCACCATGCCCCGCTAGTTTTTTCTATGTATTTTTAGCTGTCCAATTAATTTCTTTCTATTTTTGGTAGAGATGGGGTCTCGCTCTTGCTCAGGCTGGTCTCGAACTCCTGAGCTCAAACAATCCGCCCGCCTCGGCCTCCCAGAGTGCTAGGATTACAGGCATGAGCCACCACGCCCGGCCAATAAAAGCAATTCTAAAAGGGAAATTTAGCAATAAATGCCCACATTAAAAAAAAAAAAGTAAAAAGAACTCAAATAAACAACATAATATTGCACTTCGAGGAATTAGAAAAACATTAACAAACTAAACCCAAAATTAATACAAGGAAATAAATGATAAAGATTAGAGAAGTAAACAAAATAGAGACAAAAAATACAAAAGATTAATAAAATGAAGAGTTGTCTTGTTGAAAAGATAAAATCAATAAACTTTTAGCTAGACTAAGGAAAAAAGATAATATTCAAATAAATATAATTAGAGATGAAAATGGAGACATTGGAACTGATACCACAGAAATACAAAAGACTGTTCCATTTGGTATACTGTGTTTCCATTTTTATTTGTCTCAAGCAATTCCATTTATAATAACTACCAAAAAATTACATAAAAATAAATTTACCTGAGGAAGTGAAAATCTCTACAATTAAAACTGCAAAACATATTTGAAAGAAATTAAAAAGGACACAAATAAATGAAAAGGCATTCATGTTAGTGGATTGGAGTATTAACATTGTTAAAATGGCCATATTCTCAAAGTGATCTAAAAATTCAATGCAATCTCTGTCAAAATAACAATGATATTCTTTACAGTAATTGATAAAACAATCCTAAAATTTGTATTGAGCCACAAAAGACCCCAAAAAGCCAAAGCAATCTCGAACCAAAATAGCAAAGCTGGAAGCATCACACTACCTGACTTCAAAATATACTACAAAGACCCAGTGAAAGTTTATTGTCAAAATATAGTGGAAGGTCATGCTTTTAGTAATATTCTAATGAATCTGACTAAAAATAAAAATCCTGGCTGTTCATAACACAGAGCAGGTTGTCAAGTTTCTATTGATAACTTAAAATTTCCCAAATGCAAAATACATATCCCTTCTGCCTAGTGCAGTAAGTCTGTGAACTTCTCAAAGATCATTATGTTTTTCTTAGAATGATTTAAAAAAAATTATCTTCTATTCCTAATTAGGTGCTGTTTCCTTTTTGAGTAACTTCAAATAAAGTTGATATTAAATGCATATTCTGATGCCTGAGAGCTATTTATGTAGGCTATGAAATTAGCCTACTGTTATTTCTGGTAACTTCTTTCTGTCTAGTCTTTTTTTATTCACTATGAAAAAATTGATAATGTGATTAATGTTTTGAATTCTTCAAAAGATCTTCTAGGGAAAACCATTACAAATTACTATTAATTTCCATTTGAATTCACACTTTATTTTATTTGGGTCATTATTTCATGTGATAGTGTTATGTATTATTGCATCACAGCTTGTTCGAGGGTCATATACAAGGTAGTGATCAATGGTTCAATGTCAGCCTTGGAGCATATATTGAATAAAGTTTCTTCCATAAGTCAAAAAAAATATACTACAAAGAAATAGCAATCAAAGAAACATGATATTGGCATGAAAATAAACACATAGACTAATGATACAGAGCAGAGAACGCAGAAGTAAGTCCACACATTTACAGCCCACTGTTCTCTGACAAAAGTGCTAAGAACACACAAAAAATGTTTCTGGGAGACTTGAATATCCACATCCAGAAGAATTAAATGACATCTATCTCTCACCATTTACAAAAATTAACTCAAAATGGATTAAAGACTTAAGCGTAAAATCTGAAACTATAAAACTACTAGAAGAAAATATAGGGTATATACTTCATGACATTGATCTGGGCAAGGATTTTTTGGATAAGACCTCATAAGCACAGGGATTACATCAACCCAAAAGGGTTTTGCACAGCAAAGGAAATAATCAACAGAATAAGGAGCTATCCTTCAGAGTGGGAAAAATATTTGTAACCTATGCATCTGGCAAGGGGTTAATATATACAGAATATATAAGAAATCACACAACTCATAGCAAAAAAAAATGATTTGATTAAAATTGGCAAAAGAACTGAGTAGACATTTCTCAAAAGAAGCCATACAAATAGCCAATATATATGTGAAAAATGTCAAACATCTCTAATCATTGAGGAAATACGAATCAAAACCACAACGAGAAATCATCTCACCTCAGTTAGAATGGCTATCATAAAAAAGACAGATAATAACAAATGCTGGCAAGGATGTAGAAAAAGGGGAATTCATAAACTGTTGGTGGAAATGAAAATATTAAGTGTAAATGTACATAACGGAAATGTAGTATAAGACACTAAGGAAAACAATATGGAGGTTCCTCAAAAAAATTAAAAATAGATCTACCATATGATCTAACAATAAAATCAATATGTCAAAGAGATAGCTGCATACCCATGTTTATTGTACCATTATTCACAATAGCCAAGATGTGGAATCAACCTAAGTGTCCATCAATAGATGAATGTATAAAGAAAATGTTGTGTACAAACACAATGGAATACCATATAGCCATAAAACAGAATGAAATTCTGTCATTTGAAGCAACATGGATGAGCCTGGAGGACGTTATGTTAAGTGAAATAAGCCAGTCACATAAAGAAAAATACTGTATGACCTCACTCATATGTGGAATCTACAAAATTTGTTTTCATAGAACTAAAGAATAGAAGAGTGGTTATCAGAGGCTGGGAAGGGGAGAGAAGTGGAGAGGAATGAGAGAGGTTGCTTATTGAGTACAAAGTTACAGTTAAGTAGGAAGAATAAGATCTAGTTCCATTGCACAGTAGAGTGACTATAATTAACAATAATAGATCATATATTTCAAAACAGCTAGAAGAGATGATTTTGAATGTTCTCATCACAAAGAAATTTGTTTGAGGTGATGGATCTACTAATTACTCTGATTTGATTATTACATATTGTATACATGTATGGAAACATCACACTGTACTCCATAAATATATACAATTACTATGTATCGATTAAAAATAAATAAATTTTTAAAAACAAGTTTATTGTTGTTTATTATAATTGACTTACAGTAAACCTCACATATTTAAAAAGTAAAATAAAAAAAATGGCCTAATGGCATATACCAACTTTTTTTTTGAGACAGAGTCTCACTCCACTGTCCTGAGTAGAGTGCTATGGCATCAGCCTAGCTCACAGCAACCTCAAACTCCTGGGCTCAAGCGATCCTCCTGCCTTAGCCTCCTGAGTAGCTGTGACTACCACGATGCCCAGCTAATTTTTTTGTTTTTAACAGAGACGGGGTCTCATTCTTGCTCAGGTTCCTCTTGAACTCCTGAGATCAAGCAATCCTCCCACCTCGGACTCCCAGAGTGGTAGGATTACAGGTGTGAGCCACCGCACCTGGCCTCCGAGATGTTTTTCTTTTGTAACTTTTATATGAAACCAAACAGTGTCTTTTCGGAAAAGTAGGTAAAAAGTTAATATCTTTACAATATTTATTTTAGATTATATTTTTAAACTTTTTCTACCTACCCAGTTGAAAACATTTATGCAGCTGAATAGCTGTAATCACATACATTTTTTGAGTTTCTTTCACCCTAATCTTGTGAATAAAATAAATTAAAACTGCTTAAATTGGCATACTTAATATCTTTACATATCTAAGCATTAATAAACTTCTCTGGGTTACATGTGAAATTGACCAATGATAAAAATGCCTCTCTGACATAAATTCCATTTTTAAAAAAGCAACTTGACCAAATGTAAAACAAATATATTTATTTAAAACCCCTTTAAAAAGTAGATGTTTCTGTTTTTCAGTTCATAATAAAATTATCAACACTTCCAATTTCTTACTTTTCCCTATAAATACATGATGCTCATTCATGGATAAATTACAGTGCAAGAAAATGCCAACATCATTCTCCTTCAGAGCCTAAAATGTTAATTATTTATGTAGTAGAATGGTGGTATTAGTGATGTTGAAAACATAATACCAATAAATTTCAGCTCCCAGATTGTCCTAATAATAAATCAGGAATTATTTTAAATGTACTGGAAGCATAGATATCTCACAAATTATTGAAATGCCATAATCACACCTGATAATGTATGCCATAAACACATGTATGCAAAAGTTCCTGGTCCAATAAATTACTATAACTTATTCTGTAGGCTACAGAATACTGAGTAAACAAACAAGAAATAGAGGGTTGTAAAAACTGGGCACATTCTTAAATCACAATAGGTCCAAAGGATCTCCTTGAAGGTTCCTAATAACTAAGGAAATAAATGAATGCCTCCTGTTTATTTCCCATTAATGACTAATTTTTAAGTTGTTGCAAGACATCCATAATACATTTGAGAATCTGGAATATGTGAATGGCTATCTTAGCGATAATAACAACAATTTTGTCTAAAATATTTGAATGTGTGTGACTCTAAATCGACACAAACAAAAACAAGATGGCTTTTTTTCTTTTCCGTTTTAGGTAAAATGTAAAAGTAATGGTTACAGATCAGGGCAGAAATAAGGAAGATGGTTTTAGGAGCTGTGGTCAAAAGAGAAACCAGGATGCAGAATCCAGTCCATGTTCATCCACTAACCACTAACTTTATATGAAAAGAAAGAAGAAAAATGAGAGAGGTGTGCATGTATGTGTACGCACGTGTGTGTATAGCCTAAGATGGCCAGATATTTTTACTATATTCCCTGATTTATCTCTTAATACAGTCTTATTGAAACTACTCATATCCCATTTAACAACTGAACTTACATAACTATATGAACTTAACTCATTTTCTTAACATATATAACTAGAATTAGTTGGGGATCTAAAGCTTACCAGATAGTTCTAAAATCCCATGATTCTGATAGTAGGAAAAATTCTCTGTATAAGTAATTATGATAGATATGAAGGTCCCAAAAAATAACTGGTCATATGACTATCAGTCTTTGTAAAGGCAGGCTTCCAGAATATTTGGCTGGAAATTGCAGTCCTAAAGACATGAAACTCAGTTTCTTGGGAGATGGATGAAAAATAAAATATTCAGACAGGGAAGGCCTGGAAAAAGTTCCTCAGAGATTTTGGTGAAAATCTGAATAGCCATCCAAACTAATCAAGTTTTATCCAAACCAAATATCCAGCCCTTTCGACGTTTGCCAGTTACTAATCAAAACCCTACTAAGCACTTAGTATCTCGGACAGTTTTAAATAACATCAAACCAACTATCATGTAATACAACGAGTAAAGCCAAACCTGGATTTTGTCTTAAAGCTACACAGACACAAAAATTTGTCTGAGGTAGCACTTACCAAGATAAAAGAAACTTAAGAAAAGTTTGATTACTCAAGTTATTTCACTCTTAAAATCATCCCATTGATATTTAAAAGGGGCTAGGAATTCATAAAACTGAATTATTAATAATAACTATTTGGAAAATCAATAATTAAGCAAAGACTTTGCAATTATTGTTTAATTCCGTTGCAAACACATTATAACAACTTAAGGTTTACTAACGATAAAATGAAAGCCTTAATTTTTCAAGGTTTTTATGTTTTATAGGGCTGAGTAGACAAATTTTAAACTTATAAATTAATACTTTTACTTTAATATTAATGTACTTCATTCTTAGAATTATAACAATATTTTATCATAATAGAAGCTATGATATCAATCAGCTTTGTAACCATTGTATAAATCAGCTTGTATACAATTTTTTTAAAAGTTCTTCAAAAATCCCAACTAAATGATGAAAGTATTTCAATATAATCTTTACATATTTTATTGACTTAATTTGATATGAAATAAATATATGACCACAAAATGCAACTACTGTCATTTTTTCCACTTTTAATCAACTCATTTCTTTCCTAAAACAAAACTAATGGAATGTCAAAAGGAAAAACATTTAGTTTTACTGAAGGGAAACAAAATTCAGTCTTACTGAAACACACGTGTTCTTTTTTTTTCCCCATGAAAGTTTCATTTGTACATTAAAGTGAGAAAGAAAGAAAAAGAGAATCTATGCATGCATGCGTGTGTGTGCATGTGTGTGTTTGTGTGTGTGTGTGTAAAGTTATCTAGAAAGGAGAAGGAAGGAGCACTGAGAATTCTGAGATGATGATCATGCTGTTGCATTCCTCTCCCTCAAGGGGCACCCACCAGAGCACAGAAGATGGCAGAACCCAGAGGTCATGTCTAAGAAGCCTCTAGTCACTTGCTATTAAACTTTCTATCTGAATTCTCTACATAGTACTTATCTAATATTTTCTTGATTATTTAATCATTATCTGTTGGTTGGCTAATTCCATCTACCCCCCCACAAAATATAAAATTCATAAAAGCAATTTTTCTTGTTCAGTATATATCCTCTATGGTTGGCAAATTATCTGCTTTTTTTAAAGCAACTCTTTATTATTTTTAAAAACTATATCCTAAACAGTGACAAACAAAGATAGAAAGTAAAGGAATAAATAAATACAAAATAAAAATTAGATAGCTAATATTAGTTATTAATGTTTAAGTAATTAAGAGTAGATAAAGTGAAATTTAAGGCTAATGTATAGAAATGAACATTACACACAAACATCATTAAGAATAGAATTATTCAATTAATCAAATTAACTGATTGAATATATATTCTTTATCTATAATCTAATAAAATTTGTATTAAGAGATAAATACTTTCTAAATTTAAAAAAATTCTATGGTTCGAAAAGAAAACATAAATTATCCAAAAAGTAATTTTAAAAATCACATGAAATCACATGAGATTCTGCTAAAATAGGACTCATATCAAAATGAATTTATTATCAAATAAAAATAACTTCATAAATAAGCATTTACTTTGAGGAAAAAGGAAAAATTGCATAATAAACCAAAATGCAGAAATACAATGGCATTAATAAAAGAAAAAAATGAAATTATTGAAAGAGACAAGAGAGAAATAGAAAGAATAAACAAAGTAAAATGACTTAAGAAAAAGTAGAAAATCTGATCAAACTAACAATCATAGAAGAATTTAGAAATATAAAGGCCTACGATAAATTTTTTTACCAGTTTAGATAGTTTTTATGACTATATTTTATCCCAACTTTAAAGAACAAATATTAATACTTCATAATTATCATTGTCCTGAACTACAGAAGATAAATTATCTATTTTATTATATTAAGCAAGCAAACTTTGATTCCAAATTCCAGTTAAAGGTAGACAAAAAAAAAAAGAAAGAAGAGAAAAGAGAGAGAGGAAGAGAAGGAGAGAGATCAAGAAAATCCCTTTTCCCATTTTTAAATTGAGTTATTTTTCTTTGTATTCTTGAGTTGTAAGCCTTCTTTATGTATCCTGGATACTGGTTCCAAATAATGAAGTTCGGTTTACCTATTTTGTGGTTGTTGTTGCTTGTACTTTTGGTGTTATACTTGTGACCTTGCCTAATCCAAGATCACAAATATTTATGCCTCTGCTGTCTTCTAAGAGTTTAAAATCTTAACTCTTATATTTAGGTTCATGAAGTACTTTGAGTTAATTTTTGTATATGATGTACCACTGGTGTACACATTCATTCTTATGCATGTGGATATCCACCTGTTCTTGAATAGTTTGTTGAAAAGCTTATTTCTTTCCCATTGTGTTTCTCAGCACCTTTATCAAAAGCAATTCACTATTAATATAAATGTAAGGGTTTATTTCTGAACTCTCAATTCTATTTCACTAGTCAGTATGTCTATTCTTATGATAGGCATACAAAATACCACATTGTTTTGATTACTGTACCTTGTAGCAAGTTTTAAAATTGAAAATTTGGGCTGGGCGCGGTGGCTCACGCCTGTAATCCTAGCAGTCTGGGAGGCCGAGGCGGGTGGATCATTCAAGGTCAGGAGTGCGAGACCAGCCTGAGCAACAGCGAGACCCCATCTCTATTAAAAAATAGAAAGAAATGATCTGAACATCTAAAAATATATATATAGAAAAAATTACCCGGGCATGGTGGCACATGCCTGTAGTCCCAGCTACTCGGGAGGCTGAGGCAGTAGGATTGCTTGAGCCCAGGAGTTTGAGGTTGCTGTGAGCTAGGCTGATGCCACGGCACTCTAGCCCAGGCAATAGAGTAAGACTCTGTCTCAAAATAAATAAATAAAAATAAAATTGAAATTTTGAGTCCTCCAACTTTGCTCTTCTTTATCAAATTGTTTCGACTGTACTAGGTCCCTTGTATTTCCATATGAGTTTTAGGTCAGCTTGTCAATTTCTACAAAAAGAAAATCTGGGATTTTCATGGACGATGATATTGAATCTATGAATCAATTTGAGCATATTGCCATTTTGACATTATGACATCTTATGATCCATGAATGTGGAATGTCTTTCCATTTATTTAAATCTTCTTTAATTTCCTTCAATGATGTTTTGTAGTTTTCAGTTTACAAGTCTTAAATTTCTTTTGTTAAATTTATTGCCAAGTACATTATTCTTCTTGGTGCTATTGTAAATGGAATTGCTTCTTTAAAGTTTATTTTTGGATTCTTCATTGATAAAAATACAATTGATATTTATACATTGATCTTGCATCTTGCAACTTGTACTCATTTATTACCTCTAACCATGTGTGTGTGTGTGTGTGTGTGTGTGTGTGTATTCCTTAGGATTTTCTGTACACAATACACATGTCATTTGCAAATAGAGGTAGTTTTATTCATTTATTTCCAATTTGGATGATTTTGATTTCTTTTTCTTGCCTAATTTCTCCAGCTAGGACTCCAGTACAATGTTTAGTAGAACACTGATAAAAGTAGAAATCTTTGTCTAGTTCCTGATCTTAGTGGGAAAGCTTTTAGTCTTTTATAATTATTATGTTAGCTGTAGGTTTTTCATAGATGCACTCTATTAGATTAAGAAAGTTATCTTCTACTTCTAATTTGTTCAGTGTTTTCATCATAAAAAGATGGTTCTATTATATGCCTTCTCTATAAACATTGAGATGACTGTGTGGTTTTTGTCCTGTATTATATTAATATGATATACTGTATCAATTAATTTTGTGTTAAGCCAATTTTGTATTTCTGGACTAAATCTCCATTGGTTATCATGTATAATCCACTTCTTTATGTTGCTGGATTTGGTTTGCTACTTTTTTCTTGAGGATTTTTACATCTATATTAGTAAGAGATATTTGTCTTTGTCTTTTAAATGTCTCTGGTTTTGTTATGAAGACAATACTGGCCTCATAAAATGAGTTGGGAAGTATTACCTATTTTTATATTTTGGGGAAATGTTTGTGAAAATCTGTGTTATCTTTTCTTCAAAGGTTTGGAGGAATTAACGAATGAAGCCTTTTGGGCCTGTGCATTTCTTGTGAGATAGTTTTTATTCTTTCTTTTTTAAAATACTAATTCTTACTTATTATAGGTCTGTTAAGATTTCCTATTTCTTCTTGCATTAGTTTCAGTAGTTTGCCTTTCCTAGGAATAGTTCATTTCATCTAGGTTATCTCATTTGTTGGCACACACATGTTTATATATTATTTTATAATCTTTTTTATTTCTATAAGGTCAACAGTATTATTTCCTCTTTCATTTCTATTTTCAATTTTTTTCTCTATTTGTATTTTGCTTTTATTTTTTATTTTTAATTGATAAATAATAATTGTCTATATGAGCTAAAATGTGATACTTTGATATGTGATGGATTTGTTAATTAGCTTGATTTAATCATTCAACAATGTAAACATATAACAAAACATCACATTGTACCACTTTTTTACTCCTGATTTTAGTAATTTGAGCTATTTCTAACTTTGTTTTTTTGCTCAGTCTACCTTGTCAATTTTGCTGATCTTTTCAAAGAAACAACTTTTGGTTGTGTTGATTTTCTTTTGTTTTTCTATTCTTTATTTCATTTATGTTTTCTCTTATCTTTATTTCATTCCTACCTTATTTGGGTTTATTTTGCTCTTATTTTCTAGTTAAAGTTTATGTTATCAATTTGAGATCTTTCTTCTTTCTTAATATAGGCATTTATAGTTATATATTTCCTTATAAGCACTGCTGCATCCCCTAAATTTTGGTGTGTTACAGAACTGTTCATATGAGCCACAAATTGGTGTCCTTTTGAGGAGATAACTATCAAGTAATAAGGATTCGAAGGGGTCTATGTTTGGATCAGCATGAATATTGCATTCACTAAAGATTTCTGTGGATTTCAAATTAGTCAGTTTTCAATTATCCAGATTAAAATTCCATTAATGTAAAACTTCCTAGAGTCCTACAGTCCAGAATGCTACTGTCTCCTGAATACAAAGGGGCAGACAGGGGAAAGAATGACAAATATCTCCACTTGAGAGTCAGCTGAAAACTCTTTTTGATTCTTCATTCTATTCTGGAATTTTAAGATGGGTTACAAAATCTTGATTAAGCATTCTGACAAAGAGAATAGTATGATGACGATAGACAGGTATCTTCTTTTATTTATGCACTTTTCTCACAAATCCCTCACCTTTACTGCCTTTTGTCCTGGTTCATATAACTTGGGGCAATTGTGTAATATGTAGAGCACTAAACATGCATTTTTAGTGCCAAGAAGTGTTTGTATTCATCCTCTTATAAAAAAAAAAAAGACTCTTGAAAGGCCCATTTGCTTTTTAAAATATCTGGAATATCCCCAACAAGATATAATAAAAACAAAGCAATCAAAATTGAAGGTGCCAAGACTATTTTATCTCAAAATATTTGTTTACTTTTACTATTGAAAATAAGGCTATTCTCTAAGTCATAACTTTATTATTAAATAGCTACAAGGCAAGATGGTAGTTTTGAACACTGGGAAAATTACTTATAAGAATATTGGAACAGCCACATGGGTCATTGCCTTATAATTAACTGAAAAAGAATGTGAAGAAAAATTTACCAGTCATTTTTTGATTCATCACTCTCATTGGACTTCTGAGAATTTCCTCTTGAACATTTTATTTGCGGCTTGGAAACACTTTTTTTTCTAATGTGGCTTGTCTTCGTTTGAGGTTTCACATTCTAATAGGCTTTTATCTTATTTTTTATTTTCAATAGCATTGACTGTCTTGGCCATGATTTACCTATTATTTTGTAAGAATTCAGTTGGTTTTTATTCTCTCTCTCCCAAAAGCCTCTTTTATTTACTGAGAAATTTGTAAATTGGAATATCAGTTTCAACATTTATGGAAACTGGAATTTTCTTTGCTTAGACTTTTCTGTCTAGCAACTGGCCATTCATTCAAGTTTCAGTAATCTATAAATCAGGAGAAAAATGTACATTTCCATTTCTCTCATTGGGTCCAATTTGGCTCTGAGAATCAGACCTGTTTCCCACAAAAATCAAACTCAGACTTTTAATTTCTTTTACCTCATTCCCCATCCAATTCAAAACAAAATTGTAGTCTTTTAAGTCCTACAAACTTATTGTACTTAATATTTGACTTGAAGACATGAATCTTTTTTCCGAGCCAAAAGAGAACACAAAGACCCATATCTTGCACTCGAATTTAAGTTTCTGATCCATTTGATGTTTATATCTTCTTCAATTCTCATATCTAACCTTAAACCCTTTGGACACTGTTTATCTAGACTTCCTCATTGTACATCTGGAGATTGCAAGTGATAGAGAGCCACATAATCTTGATCTTTTGGAAAGTAAGGTACACCTGTTTTTTTCAACTGATAAATCATGCATAATTTAATGCACTTATTATCTGTCACAAAGAAAGAAATGGAGGTGAACCGGTTTATAAATAACTCTTTGCTTCTGTTAAATCCAACTAAGGATCATGAAGATAAAGATAGGCAAAGTAATGAAGCATTATTAAAACCTATGTCTCTATTTTGCAAGATATGCCAAAATATTCAAAGTTTTTTTCTTCTCTTATTAGTTTACTAGTGACTAAAAATCTTTTACTTATGCCATACCCAGACCTTCACATTTATGTTGAAAAGTCAGCAATTCTAAATCATGAGAAATTTAAACAGAACTTTCAGACAAAAAGAGTCCTTGGAGAGCCAATCAAGCATTTTCAAATGAATAAGTTGAGTGCAAAAGGCTAAAGATTTGTCAAGATCACACAGATGGTGGCAGATAACTGATTTAAACACAGATCTCTAAAATCCTAGCAGTGTTCATTCTCACCAAGCTTCCTATTTTACAAGATGCCTCTTTAGAATATTTTTCTCACTTAAAAAAGTACAGAGACATAACTGGGAAAATAATTCCAAATGAAACTCTTAGATATTGAATCACAGGTTTTGTGAATTTTTCTTGGATGAACATACTCAATAAAAACAAGATACATAATTCTATTGCAATCACAGCTATTTCTAGCTATAAATTAAATATGTTTTAATGAATCTTAAATCTTGCTTCTTAATATTTAACAGACTCTTTTCAAAATGAGCTAAACTTAAAATTAGGATGGGTCAGCCTTCTACATTTTTGCCTACCCCTGTTCTTTAAAATACAAATTATAAAAATCTCTCTCACTACCTGAAGTAGAACAACTCAAATATTGCCTAGTTTTAACCATCACTCCATAATTATGCATTATCTGTAGCATTTATGCATTATACAGTATGTATCTTTTTTCGAGTCAACAATTTTCCATTCAGAGCCCTGTTTTCATTTGAAGGAAAATATCTATTATGGGGCTCTTACTAAGGTAAACACATTTTAGAAAAATTATTTTTCCCCACAATAGTTACACAATTTTGCCTGATTACTATTTTGGCTTATGCTTGGAACCACAGAATTAAAGTCTAATGTTTATAGTGCTTTCATTTTAACCTTATTTCTCTGGACTCCCCATAATCCCTTCTAATCATTTCAGCTATGGTGATTTTACCAACTGTGATGATGCCTGTTCCAGCATTCAGGCTTTATGTGTATAGTTATGTTCTTCCACTGGCGTGGCACATTTGTGTCATATCATCAAGCCTGAGTTTTCTCAGTGAGCCTTCTTTTAGCCTTGCAGTCATTAATTTAAAGCTCTACTTTTTGTTGAAATGTTAGTTCCGTAAAAAATGTCAACAAAATGCGCCTCCATTTGCCTTTGCTTTTAATGTTTTATCTAGGAAAAGGCATAACCATGATTCCATAATATTAAATAGTATTATTATAAAGATGTAAGTTTTTAAATATCTTAAATCAAGTCCTATTAAATAAAGTGAAAGTACATAAAGTATTTCTAAATCCAAAGCAGGGTAAAAGCTCTTCTGGAAGGATAGCTATCTAAAAGCTAAGAGACTCAACAAAATATACAAGATTCAATTTAGGAAATAAAAGTCAAAATATCAAATTATCGACAGAAAAAAAGTACTGGAGTATTTAAGCTTCATGTTTCAATAAAAACTTTGAGATGTTCAAAATACTAATAGCAACTGCTGTTCAAGACTGGCTTATAAATTCAAGAAAATATATTGTATGAGCTATTAATACCAGAGCCTATGACTTTATTTTGCAGGATGCATAAATGAACAGCTATGTTTTTCACTCAGAGAAATTATAGAATGATCCTTAGGA
Source organism: Avahi laniger (assembly GCA_963575035.1). Classification (NCBI taxonomy): domain Eukaryota; kingdom Metazoa; phylum Chordata; class Mammalia; order Primates; family Indriidae; genus Avahi; species Avahi laniger. Next base: position 2,396 of record CAUYSK010047529.1, on the reverse strand, counting down.
AATGCGCAGGATGGTCTGAAAATGGATGGTTGCTGTTTTCCAGTTTGCTATTCTCTCACCCTTCACTTGGAATTCAAAACAGCACTTGCAGTGACTGATGCTCATTCATGTGTCATTTTCAAATGTTAGTGTGACCCACTGCATCTGATATCTTCCCTGGTAATAGAATTCTAGGGTTCTTACCCATGGAACACTAGGAAGACATAGATCAGACTATAATGCTGAGTGCTTTAGGGACACACCCTTGGCAAGAAGCTCAAAATTCAGAAACTTCAAAGAAAGAACAGCCATTTTAGAGCGTTACACAGATTCAAAATACTTTTGAGAGACTCCTGTCCAAATTACGAAGAGTTAAAAATTGTCAAGATGATGACCACAATAATTTAAATCTGAAAAACATTGTTAAATATAATCATTTATAGAATGGCAATGAAATAAAATGCTTCTAGTATTTTCTAGAAACCAACTATCTCCAAATGAAGAAATATACACATATAATAATAAATGATCAATAATAACTATGCAGTGGTTTCCTTTAATCTTCCTTGACTCTTCTCAATTTATACAAGAAAACCATTTCAGAATCAAACCTATTTTCAATGACCAATCTGCCAATTAAGCCTTAACAAAAACCACTTCCATTTAGATGACAGAAATTCAGAAGTCCTTCAGGACCAATTAGAAAATATCAACCCTTGATTCCCCTCTAATGAGACAGTTATTAAAATGTTTTAGACCCCTTCAACTTTCTAAACTTGAAAGCTATAGAGCTCTGTCAGAGTTCATACATATAATTGAAGCAGTATTTTCTATTTCACCTTTAAAATGTTAAGAAAAGTCTTGGCATTAAAATTCAGTGTCAGTGTAAATTAACAGGGAACTTTTTCAAAGAACCCAAAACAGTTCTCCAACACACAGAAGATAAGACTAGCCTATGATAAGACTAGCTTCAGAATAATATTTAAATAATCTTTCTATAATACTTTTTTTATTACTTAACTTTAAAAAGCCAGGTCCATTTCTATACCACATTCATTTTACTATTTGTTCTTCATCCTCTCTTTTTATAGAAACATATAATTTTTTGAATGATTATAACATATGTGGAAAGATGTGGTCATTTGTAATCTATTCTGTGCCTGAATAATACTGACCACCTGGAAATGAATCAAAGGTTGGACTACCACTGTTCTATTTTCATCATGACTGATTAACTTGGCAGTTTGCTCATTTTCACTCTGAAACAAACAATTTGAAATTAGAAAATCATGTCAAGGAATAAACATTTGTTTTGAATTTCTTAATCAGAAGATGCTAAAATTTCACAATAAAAATTATGAGTGCTTCATTTAAAAAGATAAAGCAATACCTGCATTTGAGGCTTGTTATGAGAGATTTTCAATTTTCTCTCTGTATACGTTTGTTTGAAACAAGACAAAATATTAGATCATCTTTGAAGAAAAGAAATGTAAAAGGTCCTGTACTCAGGCCTACACTATGAAGTCCTAGATAAATCTATTTAAGGTTTTTTAAGATCACATTATATTGTCAGACTTTGAATCATTTAAATTTAAAAATTCGGAGAATTGACCTTTCAGACACTTTTTGTCTTCTTTATCTCTCATGAAAATCATTGTTATTATGAAGAACTAACCAAGCTATACTTCAAACAAAATAAAGTATTCCTTATAATACTTTCAAATACATGCCTTAAACAAGAAAATCACTTCTTTAAACCAAGTTTCCAAACTTACAAGAGTCACAAAACTCTATTGTGTACCTTATTTTTGCAATATCTCCAGCCTGGAAAGTGAAAGTATATGTACTCATTGCATCTAAATCAGTTAAAACAGGTTTGACATTTCAAAATTGCTAAGAGAATATATTCCAAATGTTCTCACTACAAAAATAAATAGTGTTTGAGGTGATGGATATGTTAATTACTTTATTTAATTATTCCACATTGTATTCATAAATAGTAACATCACTTTGTGCTGCATAAATATATACAACCATAATCCATCAATTTATAATAGAAAAATTGATTTGGTTCTTTCTTTACATAATTATTTACCATTTGAAGTTATTAAAGATTATGTACAATGGATATTTTTATTATCATATACTTCATAGTCTTTAGTCTTGTGTGTTCCAAAGCCCCCATTATTATCAACTGCCTTTTTTTTTTCTTTTTTTTTTTTTTATTTCAGCATGAGGGTACAGATGTTTAGGTTACGTGTGTTGCCCTTGCCCCCCCTCCCCCCCTCAGTCCAGGTTTCAAATATGTCCATCCCATTGCGTGGTGCACATTGCACTCTCTGTGTACACACATACCCGTCCCCTCCTCCCTCCTCCCCCCTCCCCCCTGCCCAATATCTAATAGATGTAATTCTTAT